>QRDG01001944.1:385160-413397 GCA_012064385.1 Puccinellia tenuiflora
ATTAGTCAAACTATCTACTGAATGAGGAATTACTTTTTTTAATTATAAAATTACTGTTTGAGATGGATGCGAAAAGTACATTTTTAATTCATGATTAACGGACTTCACACTAGATAAAAGCTATTAAAATGGTTGTAAGCGATGTAGGAAAATAGGACCGGGATCTACAGTTCACTAGCGGTTGTCTCTCCAGAAGATATACATGATGGGTAAACAAATTACAGCATGGCAATTGATAGAATTCTGGGCGCACAACAAGGCTATCATAAAACAATATAGTTCACCGTTTCATATAATATATATGGGAATTACGTCAAAATACATAGACCGTTATCCAACTGCATCTATGACTAATAATCCACTCTGGGATCGCTATCCAGCATGTCACCCAAAAGTATTAAGTTGCAAGCAACAGATCATTGCAATAAGAAAAATTCATAATGTAAGCAATATAAATAACACAAGGAAATCACACCGCTGTTTTCTCCCTAGTGGAAACAGCACATCTCTTGTCTTAATCGTTTCTGTGAACCCGAACTCAGACAAGAGAGGCATGAACCCACTATCTAGCATAAATACTCCCTCATACAACACTAATAATTACTTGGCCAAAGCATCCACTAGCATCGGAGAGCATGCAAGATCATAGATAAAACACAACACATAGATGAACAAAAGTAATGACTTCCACAATTCATCGGATCCATGCAAACACAATCATGTAGCAGTTACAGATATTATGATCTTGATCATGACAGGCAGCTCACAAGATCCAAGCAATGGAGTACAAGGAGGAGAGACAACCATCTAGCTACTGCTATGGACCCGTAGTCCCGTATTGGACTACTCACGCATCACCCCGGAGGCAGGCATGGTGGTGTAGATGCCTCCGGTGTCGATTCCCCTCTCCGGCAGGGTGCCGGGAAGAGCTGCAGAACCCTCCCAAACTAGGGTTGGAGATGGCGGCGGCCTCAGACGTCTTCTAGAAAATATGGTCGGGTACTTATGGTTTTTCGGGGCGAAGATCAATTTATAGGTGAAGAGGTGACTCGAGGCGACGAAGGAGGGTGCCAGGTGGGCCCCAGGTGTGGCCTAGGGTAGGGCTGCGTATGGAGGCTGGGAGCCTCCTCTCCGGGCGTCCTTCGGGTTCCGTCTTTGTTTCAACTTGGAAATAAATCACGTAAATTTTCAGCGCGTTCCGAGAAACTTCACAGAACAAATTTTCTAAAACAAAAAGACATAGAAAACAGGAACTGGCACTGGGCATCTTGTTAATAGGTTAGTTCCATTAATCATGCCAAAATGGTATAAAAACATTATAAAAACATGTGGCACTGATATATAATCAAACATGGAACATCTAAAATTATAGATACGTTGGAGACGTATCAGCGCCACTCTTGCCACCTCCAAGTCCCATCCTCTTTCCGATAGCATTGTAGCAGGAACCCGTACATCCTTGTGGTTAGACCAGAGTCGAGCTCGTGCATGGATGAGGACCACGGGGACGGAGCCAGTGCCAGCGGCTTCTCGAAGTCATGCAGGTACATGGCACAATGGAATAGAGTCTAGCACTGACAAGGCGCAGACGAACGGACCCTATTAGCGACGGCTGCATGAGGTCATGCGTCATGGAAGCAAGAAGAGCAACGACCGGGCAGTTTGTCTCTTTTTTTGGCAAGATGATAATGGCTCTGGTCGAAGAGAAGCTCACTGTGAACACTGCATTGCTGCGTGGAACGAAATGCAGAGATGTGTGGCAAGTTCAATGTTGGCGTCCGGTTTATCCAATGGCTCCTTGCAACGAAAAGATCTTTGCTATGCCTTTTTGCATTTGCACCCCTGAAGTCCAGGGGAATTAATATATCCCGATTTAGTTGTTGGACCATCTTGAATATCACGCCCGCTTGCACGGCCAAGCGCACGTCATCACCCTCGTTTCCTTCCCCAGTCAACTTCAATACTGATGTGCTTGGTTTGTTGGAAACGACATAATTGAGTGTTTGTAGCTAACTTGATTGAGACGTGCTTCTGTGGAGCACGGTTATTTTACGTTTACCTGCCAGGGAAGACCAGCGTTGTCAACTTTTTACAACTAACTGAAAATTTGTCTGGGCGGAGAGGAAGGGACCGCAACGGTAGGAGGAAGAAAGATAGGCGGGCAGTGCCACCGTGATGGCTATGATGATGTACTTAATATTCTTCGGTGGTCGCCCCAAGCAAAAGGCGTAGGATGTAGCAAGCAGCAAGGTTTTCACTCAGTTAAGAGACAAGCTTATCGAACTAGTAGGACTTGAAGATAAACATCGAGGTACCCAACAACGATCTCTGACGCTTGATCGTCGTCAAGTGCGGACCTGCACACAATCAATGTAACATCCCATGTTTGTATTAATGTGTGAATAATAATCATGTTTATGCCATGCATTATTTTTGAACTTGAGAAAAATATTGCATTTAAGATTTGAGAAAAACCCTATCAATTCCATATCTTCCCCTATTTTCATATGTCTTCAAAAGGTTTCAGAAATTCAAAAAGAAAATATGGGAAGCTTCTATACTATATTAGGAAGCACCATGATTCGTGATATAATTTTTGGACCTACTTAAGTGCCCTAAATAAATCTCGAAAGTTTTTGCTAAAATGATTTTCATAAATATCTAATACTCAGGGGGTTTTCTATAAAATCTCTTTCTTGTCTTCTTCCATCTATCCCAGGCAGCTCGTCGGTGAACTGCCATGCGCGCCACCTCCTCTCTTCCTGCCTCCTAGCGGGGATAAGTTCGCGAGATGCCATCTGCATCTCTTTCCCTCCCTCCTCACTCACTCTTCCTCGCGCTCTCCTTCTGCTTCCCTCCCGCGAACGAAACCTCCGGCCGCCGTCGAGCGTCACCGTCTCTAGCCCGTCTCCGACTGCCCCTGCAAAATCCGCCTGAAATAAAAACTGCGCATGGACCTCGTCTCCCTTGTCGACCAAATGGTGCAAGCCGGGACGTCCCCAATAAGGAGAACGACCGGTTCTTCCCCATGGACGGCTGCATGTCTCCGCTTGATGTTAAATCAAGTATTTACAATGTATCCTTATAGAACCCAGGTGGATTTTATTTATAGAGTACTAACCACTCTAATCAGTTTATGAGAAGTTTTGTGTGAAGTAAGTTTTTAAGTTCCACGAGAGAGGATGATGTAAGAAGTTGAAGGATGGACAAAAGCTCAAGCTCGGAGATGCCCCATGGCATCCCCCTGTATATTTAAGAAGACTAAAGCATCCAAGCTTGGGGATGCCCAAAGCATCCCCTCTTCTTCATCGACAACCATCAACTCATCTCCGTTGAAATTATATTTTTACTGATTCACATATTATGTGCGATTCTTGGAGCGTCCTTTTATTTTTCTTTCAGTTTTTTTGTTTTTTTGTTGATCACTGTAATATTAGATCATATCATTCTTGTTTGGGAGAGAGACACCCTCCACTTTTTCATAAGAATACTCTTGCTTTTCATGTTTACTTGTTGAGTATTCTTCGTTGTTGTTCTGCTTGTGCTTAGCTCTTGTTTTTCACTTATATCTTGTTAAGAGCTACTAGTTTTTTCGTGTAGAAAGTACTCTCTTGCTTCACATATACTTGTTTGGAGAGTTATTTGAAATTCATTTGGTGCTTGGTTAATGTGTTAGAACTGAAAAAGGTTGTGCATGTGGCAGTGGTATGATGAAAAGCTTGCATAGTCTTGTAGATCACTAAATTTGAATAGCTTGATACTTAAATCATTTTGAGATATTAAGTGAATTAATATTTAAGCTTAATGGTTATTTAAGTTAAGGTTCATTAATGGTTTGTCATACTTGGTAGTTCCTAAGGTTAGTATTTTCATCAAAAGACTGTTTGGTTAACAAGGAATACAACGTGGAGTCTTGTGGTTATGTCTAATGTATACTGTATAATTATTCTTGTACCAGTTAACATTGCATGTTTGCTATAAAATCTTTGGTAGGCTATACTCTGTACTGAGCGGGAATACTGCTCGTGCATCCAAACTCCTTGAGCCAAAATCTTTCCAGCAGTGTCCACCATACCTACCCATACATGATATTTCTTGCCATTCCAAATAAATTTGTCATGTGTTAACTTTAAACCTTCAAAATACTCCTTTTTGTGCCTCTGTTTTTAGCTTATGAGGAATTGGTAGAGAATATTTTTATACCCCATATCAAGCAAAATCATTCACCCTCTTTCACCTGGGGAGTATGGAATATGAGCTCATTTAAATTTGCCAAGAGCTGCCAAGAGACTCCATGTCTCACAAAATATAAATATAACCCACTGCATCTCCTTCACACATATGTGCGAGATATCGGTAACCTATGGCTAGTGGAACAAATGGTGACCGGGGAGTGACATCATTCCTCTAATTACATAGCCGCTCTCACAAGTCTAAAAGATGTGTTGGACATGACTAACAAGTTTTTCTACTAACCATTCGTTGACGAAAGCATACACCTCTCAAAATTGTTTTACTTCTGTTCTTGAAATTTTAAAATCTCTAGCACATGGCTAATTCTTGTTTCCCTTTGCGACGAGCATTTCTTTTACTTGTATGTTGAGTCAGTTTTCCTTTCTTCATCTATCTCTACAAAACAAACATGCAGTATTGATCCTGGGTACAGTTGATTATATTCTATCTTTATGTCTAATCATAATTCTCTGCATTAACTTTATCCATGAGATAAATATGTTGAAAGTTGAAGCATTGCTGAAATTTGCATATTCCTTTGTGTTAGCCTCAAATAATTTTGAAAAGGAAATATTTTCTTGAGAACCGACAAGTTATGTCAATCTCTATGGTTTCATGGATCCAAACTACTATTCATTAAAGGTTTTTACTTAGATGATGCAATTTGGTTACTCATTGTTTGTTTCATATCAACTATACCAATTGTTTTGAATCACTTTATTTCATCTCATGTGCTTTTACATTACTATTTTGATCAAGATTGTGTTGATAGCATGTCACATCAAAAATTATTTTGTTATCATTTAACTAATCGAGGACGAGCATGAAATAAGCTTGGGGATGCTGATACGTGTCAAACGTATCTATAATTTTTTATTGTTCCATGCTTGTCTAATTCCATTGCTATATGTTTTTACTATGATTTCATAGCATTTACTGGATAACCTATTAACCCAGTGCACAGTGCCAGTTTCTGTCTGTTTTGTCTGTGCATTGCAGAAAATGCCCAAAAATAAAAGTGCTCGGAAAAATCTGAGAAAACTCCGAGAGCCAGAAGGACAATTCTGGGGGAGGCCCACATATCCCACGCATGTAGCAGCGGCGGCCCAGGGGCCACCCGTGACCACAACCCGCCCCTTGTCCTCAGGGACCTCCTGGCGCCGCCCTTCGGACTATATATTCGTCGTGACCTAAAACTCACGCCCCCCGACCGCTGGATTTTTCCAGAAACACGCAACAGAGCTCAATCGCCATTGAAAACACTAGTTCTGGGGTGATGACTACAAGTGCATAGGTCAATGTAGCTAGTTTCAAAGTAAGAGTATCGAACCACGGTGGAGCTAAGGAAAAGGTCTCGTGTTAATAGTTTTCGTCGCTTATCTCGATTGTACCTGCAAGTTGTCTTTAAATCTAGTTAAGCAAATGAATGTGGAAAATGGTGTTGGTGTTGGATTGTAAAATGACTAAACTGTAAAGTAAAATAAACTGAAATTAAAATGAGAACAAAACGATGAATGGAAAATGCTTGAACAACAACAGAGATGAAAGAGTTCTTGGGAAGGTTTGGTAGAAGTAAATATGTTGAAAGTTGAAGCATTGCTGAAATTTGCATATTCCTTTGTGTTAGCCTCAAATAATTTTGAAAAGGAAATATTTTCTTGAGAACCGACAAGTTATGTCAATCTCTATGGTTTCATGGATCCAAACTACTATTCATTAAAGGTTTTTACTTAGATGATGCAATTTGGTTACTCATTGTTTGTTTCATATCAACTATACCAATTGTTTCGAATCACTTTATTTCATCTCATGTGCTTTTACATTACTATTTTGATCAAGATTGTGTTGATAGCATGTCACATCAAAAATTATTTTGTTATCATTTAACTAATCGAGGACGAGCATGAATTAAGCTTGGGGATGCTGATACGTGTCAAACGTATCTATAATTTTTTTATTGTTCCATGCTTGTCTAATTCCATTGCTATATGTTTTTACTATGATTTCATAGCATTTACTGGATAACCTATTAACCCAGTGCACAGTGCCAGTTTCTGTCTGTTTTGTCTGTGCATTGCAGAAAATGCCCAAAAATAAAAGTGCTCGGAAAAATCTGAGAAAACTCCGAGAGCCAGAAGGACAATTCTGGGGGAGGCCCACATATCCCACGCATGTAGCAGCGGCGGCCCAGGGGCCACCCGTGACCACAACCCGCCCCTTGTCCTCAGGGACCTCCTGGCGCCGCCCTTCGGACTATATATTCGTCGTGACCTAAAACTCACGCCCCCCGACCGCTGGATTTTTCCAGAAACACGCAACAGAGCTCAATCGCCATTGAAAACACTAGTTCTGGGGTGATGACTACAAGTGCATAGGTCAATGTAGCTAGTTTCAAAGTAAGAGTATCGAACCACGGTGGAGCTAAGGAAAAGGTCTCGTGTTAATAGTTTTCGTCGCTTATCTCGATTGTACCTGCAAGTTGTCTTTAAATCTAGTTAAGCAAATGAACGTGGAAAATGGTGTTGGTGTTGGATTGTAAAATGACTAAACTGTAAAGTAAAATAAACTGAAATTAAAATGAGAACAAAACGATGAATGGAAAATGCTTGGAACAGCAACAGAGATGAAAGCGTTCTTGGGAAGGTTTGGTTCTACCACTAGCATGTCTTTATAAATTGAATAAGCATGATGTATGTTCGACTCTTGTATGTCTTAATTATGAGAGCAGAGCTCCGTATATTAGTGTGCCTTGAGTTCATCTAGGAAACACAGTACTCACAAAACCACCACTAGCCCAGATCATAAACAATGCGCCTCACTGGTCTAGTAATTAAGGGTTTCCCTGCGGATGTGGTATTGGAACTTTGAATCCCTGTTATCCCCACACTAATGATCGGCAAGGAGCAGAGGCAACCTTCTATCACTATATACCCCAGTGCAACCTCCTGCCTCACACTAGCGTTAACAACCGATTCATGACCCCTAGGCAAATACTTGGTGCGATCGACTTCACACAAGTATCAGGAGGATTGTTATCATAAGACAGCTAGTAGTAAACATTGCATCTTTATCTCATTTCATAACATTGCTAGGGTTTCCCCATCTCCCCAAGAATTAATGAAACTACTCACACATGAAGGCAATGAACATCATAATAATTGTATTGCAAATGATAGATTGATATATGAGTGAATACACGTGTAAATCCACAACTAGATGTTCTAGAAATTACAACGAGATGGTTGACAGATTCTATCACATCAAAAAACAAGATGATGGTGGTGATGGAGATCGATGCGGAGGCCTTCACGATGATGCAGTCGATGGAGATGGATTCCCGGCTACGAATTCCTCCTCCGGACACCTTACGGAGTCTAGAGTTTGGTGTTGTTTCGTGTCTGGCGGCTGTTCTGGCTCTGTCCTCCGAAATCCGAACGCACAGGGTTAAAGTACTCAACGATACGAATCCAACGAACCCTGGTACGGTGGCTGGTATGATCGCTTGTCACCGTACTGATGGTCATTACTGGTGGTGGTGACGGAACTTGGAATCTTCCCCTCTCGTACCGAGTTGGGTGCTTGGTACGGTGGCTGGTACGGTCACCAGCGACTATACCACCTGTCATTAAACTCTCTATCAATTGGGTTTTGACCTTCTTATTGATTTCAACGAATTGTGTCTCTTTGGGATTGACTTTAAATGTATTTAATCATCATATTTTCTCCTTTATTTGGCCTTTCTTGCCTAGTATGAGATTAGTCCTTGCTATTTGCATTCCCTGCATACACAGATACAAATGGTGCCTTTTTGCACGGTAAAATGATAGAATCCCTACCTCTACATATAAAATGAACGCATCAGGGGGGACAGAACTTCCTGTTCCGGCACAATGCCGGGACGGGGATCGATTCCCGGCTGCTTCCCAAGGTGATGGCGGAGTAGTCCCTCATCAGGGCTGAGGCTTATACCTATAGCTATGTGGTTATCTCTCTCCCTCCCATGATGTGATCTTGATTGTAATCATGAGTGTTGCTAATCTAGTTGAATTATATGATATGATCCCCTTCTTTATGTAATGGATTTGATGTTGTTCACTTGATGATATCTAGTATAATGTCCGGGGTCACCGTTGTGATCACGGTGCCATGGTGACAATGGGGGTATCGTGTGTGACTCTATGGATAATAGATTAGAGAGATATTTATTAATAGTTTGTTTTTCTTGATTAATTGAATAATGGAATTATGAGATTTCTTGATGCTTGTGATTAGTAAAATCTCTATGGTGTCAAGGTGACAGTGCGGGTGTCGTAGATGTATTAGAAAGAGGCTATTTAAGAGATATTTTGTGGTGTTTGTTACTACTATCTTTGGATATTGAAAGTGACAACGTGCATTGTCCCTAGATGTGGAATACGTGGAGTGTCCCTAGGCAATGTCATGATGTTGTTATCCTTAGAAGAATGATCTCCGAGTAACGTCTACCATGCATGTTTTTGGAACAAATATCATGTGTTTAATTATGTTAATGATGTTGAGAGTAGTCACTAGTGAAAGTACGAAGCCTAGGCCTTGTTATCAACCATTGAAACACCGTTTTTAGTCACGTTTGCCACTTGTTTGCTTGCTGATATTTTTATTACAGATTTACTAAACCATCTTTTACCATCCATATTACTTGAATTTTACCATATCTTCGCCAAATTAGTGCACCTATACAATTAGCCATTGTATTAGGTGTGTTGGGGATATAAGAGACTTCTTGTATCTTAATTACAGGGTTGCCTGATAGGGATACATTCAACCTCTTCCTCCTGTGTTCGATAAACCTTTTGGTCACTCACTTAAGAGAAATTTTTTATTGTCCTACAAACCTCTACGCTTAGAGGCTCAACAGAGTCTACAAGAATAGAAGGAAGCGTGTAGTAGACATCAACAACATTGTAAGAAATATCAATCATTAATCTTCAAGTACTATTTATAAAATGTTTTCTATTGCTGATATGATCACAATGTGTGAGTAGTCCACTCTGGCTAGGGGTTGAGGCCTAAACTAGCGGCTATGTGCAATCAAACCAATGGCATATTAGTTTAAAGAGTTCTATATGGTGCAAATATGTGTCCCTTGTCAAAGCCTCCCTCCTAGGACTTGTAAGGTACCCAAGACACCATAGAGTGATCAAGGTAGAGGTGAGAGCAGGGAAAAGGGTAGTACAATAGCCGGATGTGTTCCTCTGGAGAACAACAGTGATGTCCTAAAACTTAATGCTTTTGTCTGTTTAATTTAATAATCGAGGCAACCCGGCAAGACGGACATGACCGGCGTGGACAAATGTATCATTTTGTGCTCGTGTCATACGATACAGTGGTGACATAAGATGCATTGCTCATATATATCCCTATTATCATATGAATTATTTGTCACTAACAGAGCTTCATCTTATTTTAGTTATCCCATACAGAAATGCACTGCTATAGGTGAAATCTTAAGTCTTGGCCTATTTTAAACCATTAGTACAAACCCCTTTTAGAACAATATTGGTCCGGTACAAAAAACTTATTTTATCTATCTTAGACTAGTTATTAATATGTTGCCGAGCACCTACTTTCTGGATTCGATAAACCTAGAGTCTCTTAGGGAAAAAGCTACGTACTACATCCGAAATCCGGATCTAAAGTATCGCCACATCACTAGTATTATAGATGTTAGTGGAGTGGCCTATATTCCCTACGCTACTAGAAAATTGTGTCCAGTCAGGCTGTTGTGTCCCACATACCTGTGGCATGGGAGAATACTCGCACACCACTAGTAATGACTTAGCGGTGGCGTGGCGTATGCCACCCCACTGGTAAATACCAGTGGCATGCCTGTCACTGGTAATTCGCACCTATAAACACTTTCCTACTAGTGGACGACTCAAAAGACCAAGGAGGTCCATGGCGGGCGCACGGTCTTCCTGCTCCTTGGACCTACGTACTGGGCCGGCTCGCCAAGGACGACTTACGGGAGGATTCCCGGTACAAGATGTGTCCTAACTTGGAAGACGAGACGAAACTCGTAGAACTCCAGGTATGAAACCGACCTCCGGCAGGACCCGGAGATGGCTGGTAACCCTAGGAGTCGTCGTGTATATAAGGTCGGCTCACAGGACCTCTTAGACCAAGTAATCCAGGAGGTTTAGTTCTCCATCCCCATGTAGCGGAATCGCCACATTATATTCAAGAATATCAATCTAGCAGGATTAAAGACCTCCACTGTGAGGGGCCGAACCTGGGTAACTCGGTGTTCTTGTGTTCCCTAGATCTCTTACCAGGACAACCTAAGAGGGTGTTTGGTTAGGCTTTTTTGTTGGCTTTTGGTTTTGGCTTATAAGCCATAAAAACACCTAATTTGATGCTTTTGGTTTTTGACTTTTGGCTTATACCATAGTAAAACATAAGTCAAAAGCCAAAAGCCAAAAGCACCTATTTAGCTGCTTTTTGGGCTTATAAGGCAAAGCCAAAAGTCAAGTAAAAAGCCTAACCAAACATCCTCTAAGTCGGTCAATCCCCCCCCCCCCCAAACTCATCTCATCCCACGTTGACATCTGCCGTGACAACTCCATGACATAAGTCCCTCGAAGTAGTGCGCCTACGGGCAAATACCAGCGCTAGATGGCAATTAGCACGAATCTCAGACGGGAGAGGGCTGGCCTGTCGCCGGCAAGGCGGTGGGGAGAGGTGATTATGGAAGCGGTGGGCAGCGATGCCGGATACGTGGGTTGTGTGGTCTAAATTATAGGGTGGGTTGATATGTTGGACCAGGGGTTAATTCCCCTGTATTTGAGAGAGAAATGCAGGAAAAAAATAAAAAAGGAGCACTAGACCGTTGGATATGCATGGGGACGTCAACACGCTTGTGGAAATCCACCTTCGAGTTTTAGGAAAGCGAGGTTATAGGTTGTATATCTAGATACGCAAGGGCTTTAAGTTGACTTTTATATATTATTTTCTCCAACCAATCTCGGGACATGTTGCAGAATAACGACGACTTCTCGAGCTTTCGTCCCACATTAAAAAAAGCTCATGCCAGGTCAGCGAGGGTGATGTGTCCACGTCGGAGCTACAAGGTAAAACTCGTGGAGCTTGGTCCTTAAATGAGGAAGAAACAACGAGCTTGAAAACGAGCGGAATCGCCATGGCTCCACGCTTCCTTTTCATCCTCCTCTCAGCAGTTTCATCCTTGAGCGGATTATCTGGCCAATACTTGCCGGGCTTTCCTTACTGCTCCACCGCGGACAACTACACCATGTCAAGCCCGTACCAGGTGAACCTCGCCAAGCTCATGGGTGACCTCCCGCCCAACGCCATGGATAACGGCGGCTTCGCCATCCGTACGGCTGGCGAGGCGCCTGACAAGGTCTTCGGCCTCATCATGTGCTACGCCGACCGCAACTTGACTGAGTGTCAGGACTGCCTCAGAGCCGCCGCCGCCGGGATACAGCAGACTTGCCCGTTCAGCCGGGAGGCGTGGGCCACCTACTACGCGTGTGTCCTGCAGTACTCCAACGAGGCCTTCTTCTCCGTTGCCAACACCACCATCGTGGTTGTTCTTTATCCGGGTTCCGCCGACGACGTTGTCGACGTGGCCGGTATGAACGCAACTCGATCGAAGCTGATGAGCCGACTCACGGTGGAGGCTGCCGGCTCCTCCCTGCGGTGGAGCAACGGGAGCGACCGGTACACGGACTCTCATGGTATCCTGCAGGAGATATACGGCTTCACACAGTGCACGAGGGACCTCAACGCGAGTGAGTGCATCAGGTGCTTCACAGATTTTGTTCCGCGTCTATGGCTACATCCGGCAATTGCAAACAAATCCTACGCTGGCGTGTATGGGTATAGCTGCTACATGCGGTTCCAACAAGGTGACCCGATCTCTCCCATAACCATCTTTCCAGTAGCCCAGCCCCCGCAGCAGCCTCCATCTCCAAGGACACCACCCCCACCAGGTAGTTTGAATTCAGTATAATATTCCAAGTATGATTTAATAAGTGAAAATATAATTTCGTACAGTGTATTTATATCGTGGTTTTTTTTCCAATGGTAATTAGCTTCATCATCATCTCCCCCCTCAACCCGGCCTGCTAGCAGCAGAAGCGCTCTGGTAGCCGGCGCCTCTGCCGGCTCCATCGTGTTCGCAATCATCGCTGGTATGTCTCTTTGGTTTTGTTTCCGCCGTCGGAGAAAAAATGAGTCCGCGAGAGAGCAAAAAACACAATTGTTCGACAAGCAGCCCATGGAAGACGAGTTCGATCAGGGGTTGGGGCCCAGGCGGTTCCACTACAACGAGCTTGCCATCGCCACAAAGCATTTCTCTAACGAGGGGAAACTAGGCGAAGGGGGCTTCGGGTCGGTGTATCGCGGCTATTTGAAGGACAAAGACAGTCATATTGCTGTAAAAAGAGTTTCCAATACTTCTCAGCAGGGGAAGAAGGAGTACGTCTCGGAGGTGACAATCATAAGCCGGTTAAGGCACCGCAACCTCGTACAACTCATCGGTTGGTGCCACAGCGGTGGTGAGCTTTTGCTTGTCTACGAATTCATGCCCAACGGTAGTCTCGACACTCACATTCACAACCCGGAGACCATTATGTCATGGCAACTCAGGTATCCACAAAACTACTAATGTTCATTTGCTTAGTCCACACATTTTTTATGGTTTAATTTATAGTGCCATTCCATGTTAACATTAGGTACGAGATCATTCTTGGCATAGGGTCTGGGATTTTATATCTACATCAGGACTGGGAGCAATGCGTTCTACATCGAGACATCAAGCCGAGCAACTTGATGCTTGATGCATCGTTCAATGTGAAGCTCGGCGATTTTGGACTCGCTAGACTCGTGCAACACGGGAAAGGATCACACACCACTATGATCGCCGGCACAATGGGATACATGGACCCGGAGAGCATGGCTTCCGGAAGGGCCAGCACCGAGTCTGACGTCTACAGCTTTGGCGTGGTCATCCTCGAGATTGCTAGCGGCCGGCGTCCGATCCTGGTTCTGCAGGGAAATGAAGCTTGCACCAAGCACCTGGTGGAATTTATTTGGGAATTGTATGGTGCCGGAAGGATCCTTGACGCAGCAGATCCCCGGCTAGGCGATGAACTTGACAGCCAAGAGATGCAGCGTGTGATGGTCGTCGGGCTCTGGTGCACGCACCCTGATAGGAGCCTGAGACCGTCCATCAGGCAGGTGATGAACGTGTTGAGGGGTGAGGCACAGTTGCCGAACCTCCCCGCCAAGATGCCTGTTGCCATGTTTGTTTCGCCGGTTGATGACTAGTATTCTACCAGCGGCAACAGCTACCGCATAGGTACCACACAGTCTAGCACCTACACCCCTGGCACCACACGTCCCAGCAATGGGGTGTAGAGCGACAACCTTTAGTCTTGTAGCATGATTATATTGTACTCCCTCCGATCCATAAAAAATATCACTCATTTTGTATTAAATTACTACAATATTTATACTAAGTGGACGACACTTTTTTTTAATCGGAGGGAGTATTGTTAATTGTGTCAGTTGATGGTATGGAATAGGAACCCCAACACAAGCCTGTTAGTGCTATTCTAAGAGCATCTCTAGCAGAATTTTTAAAAATCGGAACTTTAAAACACATATAACAGGAACCATAAAACCATTTTAATGCGTGAAAACCATCCGTACATACTGTCAAACCGAATATTCCCCTAATATTTATTTCTCATTTTTTCCCATCTTCTTTTTCCTCCTCTTACCTTTTTTTTATAAAGGGAATATATTAATATCACAGAGATAACAATTACACCCATCCTCTACACCAACAAGATATCGAAAGACATCAAGTATGCACACAGCCAAGAAAAATAAATAAAAAAGAGAGAACATTTAAACAAAAACCCCGTCGGGGTGATGAAACACTCGCAACAGCAACACTCTAAACACGGCCATACAACACCCGGATCGCAAAAGAGGTTTTCCAACATAATGCCTTCAGCAAGTCCATTGCCATGTACAACCAATGAAGTCCAGACCTTAGTCTTTCACCCCGAAGAAAGACCGGGATTCCAAAACAATGCCTTCAGCAAAGCCATTGCCAGGTACAACCAATGAAGACCAGACATTGAGCTTTCACCCTGAACATCACGGCTCGGTACTTAGTACCACCAGAATGTTGTCCACCTGTGTTGCCGCCCCCTCTTGCCAAGATCGCTGTTGCAAGTACCTAACACCTGACACACAGGAAAACCTCTGCCTAGAGTCTTCATCGCAGCCAAAAAAACACCTCCGCCAGCACAAGCCTCCGATCGCAGCCACCATGACTTTCTTCACTACTATCAATGTCATGGAAATCTATTTTAGACATATCGCATGACCACGACAAGACAGTGAAGCTTCGTGCCTCGCCCTCGTGAAGCATCTCTGACCATAGAAGAGGCCGCGCACGACCGAATCAATTTCAATCTAGATATCCAATGACGTCATGCACCAAACTGCGGATGACTGGAACACGTCGGCATCCAGATAATGGAGGACCACATGTAGCACCTATTTTAGTGTTTTAAGGCACCAATTTTTTTGGTTATGTGGCACCTATCCTAAATCATCACTTTTTGGTTATGTGGCACCTATTTTAGTGTTATAAGGCACCAATATTTTTTTTACTTTATACCAAGGCACGTCTGCTCCAACAGATGCCCATTTTAGGGCACGACGGCCGCACCACGCCCCTCTAATTTTTACACATTTGCATACATATGTCAAACAAATACTCACTCCGTTCCTAAATATAAGATGTTTTAGCATTTCTCTTTCCATCCGTATCTAGACATGTTTAGTGTAAGGTTCAAATGAATCTTCCACTAAAACATGTCTAAATACGGATGGAAAGAGAAATGCTAAAACATCTTATATTGTGGAACGGAGGGAGTAATATGATAAATGATCTAAAATAATTTCAAACAAAAAAAACTTAAATAGTACTTAATATATTACAACACAATATGTGTAATTCATGAAATGGTTCATCAAGTAACATCAACAGAAAACATAAAAAAGAAAAACAAATACATCTAACTTATAGCCCTTCGACAATTCATGTTGGCCAATCCATCGATCCATGCTTGAGCTATGCTTGTACTCATTCCCATCCATCGATCGATCGTAGGTGAGCACCTACAGTTGTGTCATCCGTGCGATGAAGGCGTGTGTGCGGCCAGATCGACTCCGTAGCCAAAAAGTTAACGACGCGGACCCGAACGACGCGGGCTAGACGAGGCGGGCAAGACTGCCTGCCCGCCATGGGAGGAGAAACTCGACCTCCGCGTGGGCGACTCTGCCAGCGTTGACGAGAAGCACGATCTCCGCGCGCGTGCCACCTTTGCCTGTCTACCTAGGCCGCCACCTCGAGGAGCTCGCCGGGCCGAGGCAAACGGCCAGCGACGCAGGCAATCGGTAGGGAACGTCGAGAGGGAGCCGTTCCAGTGAGCGGTGGCACGCATAGGCGCCGGATTTGGCCGGAATCGGCCGGCCATAGTAACGGTCAGGATCACCTGAAACTTCCGCGTATCAGTTGGGCTTCGCGCGCGTGCGCGTCTGCCCGCAGAGAGAAGCAAAATTTAGGACAACTCTACAATAGAGCACATGATAGGACATCTTTTGGAGGACTATTTTTACAGTTTATGTCCAATAAAATGGTTTTTTTTAAACAAGACAAAAACTTTGCCTTTTATAGTGATATAGTAGGAGCAGAGACAAACATAGACCGAAGCCCGAGGACAGAAAAAAAATGTTTTTGGACATCTCTTCTAAAATAGGGTATCTATTAGAGTTGCTCTAACTACAGTATCTTTTCTAAAAAAAAATAGACCTACATATACAACATCAACATTTGCGACCAACCAGACAAATCCATGACTTAGGGTGTGTTTGGTTGGGTGGCTAGCCACCAAGTGGTTGTGGGTAGCCATTTTTTAAGTGGTTAGCCCATGTTTGGTTTGTGGTGTCGGGTGTGTGGGGGTAGCCAAATTTTAGGCATGTTCCCTCAAAAAAGTGGTTGAGCTCAACCACTATAAAAGTGGTGGTTGAGGCCAACCACTCGTGGGTGAGTCCCTGTCATCACCTGCGAAACATTTTACGACATATTCATCGTACTCAAAAATTAAAAAATTACCCTTTTTTAATATTTGAAAAAGCTTTTCATTATTAAATATATTAAGACATTTTACCCGTTTATATATGTGAAAAAACTTTCCCTTACTATATAAATATTAAGAAAAGTTGACAGATTTCCCTTTTAAATATTAACCAAACATTTACCTTTTAAATATTAGAATAAATTTTCCTTTTTATATATTAAAAATATTGGAATAAACTTTTTCCTTTAAATATAATAACAAATTTACCTTCTAAATTAGCTTCTAAAATAGTTGAAAACACATTTTTATATATTAAAAATATTTGAAGAAACTTTTATATTTTAATTATTTGAACAAAATATTCACTTTTAAATATTTAAACAAACTTTTCTTGATTTATACATTAATAATATTGGAATAAACATTTCCCTTTAAATATAATAAGTAATTTTATGCTTTTAAATATTTGAAAACATTTTACTATTATATATTAAGAATATTTGAAGAAACGTTCCCTTGTAATTATTTGAACAAAATATTCACTTTTAAATATTTGAACTAACTCTTTCCTTTTAAATATTTGAGCAAAGTTATTTCATATGCTGATATTTTACCTCAACACATTAAGAAATTTCCCTCTCTAAATTACTGTATAGTATAGATATTTAAACAAACTTTTCCCTTTTATAAATACATTACGGGGTTTCCTCAGCATCTTAAAAATAATTGACCATATCACTCTAAGCATTTCTAATCCCTCAAAATAAACACAAATATGGCCACCCCTAACCACTTTTTATCACTTCAACCAAACAGAAAACATGGCTAGCCAACACACACAACCAAACATGAAAAATGGTTACCACCAACCACGTGGTTAGGGGTGCCCCCAACCAATTTTTCATAGCCAATGAACCAAACACACCCTTACTATATGTGGTTCGGACATTTCGCGACTGAGGCTGGAATACAGCATTATAGCTAGCATCCCATGTCATCCAGCACATCGTCGATGATTCGGATCTTGTTTCCGGGCAAACTGTGCTGCCCAAATAGCACCGCTGAAAAGCTTGGTCTACACTTATTCCACAGTACCAATAAAAAATGACACAATTATATTCATTTTCAAAAAAAATGACACAATTATTTGCAGAATATAAACGTGCTACAAAATTAAATCCTGTCGGTATGTACCCCATTGCTTGATCGTGTGGTTCATGTGTTGTACTCCCTCCGTTCCATATTACGTAACTTCCAAATGGATGTATCTAGACATGAAATGATTTTAGGAACATCCATTTAGAAGTCAATTAATACGGAACGGAGGGAGTATGTGCTAGAATGCGTGCTGCTCGTGCCGTAGCTGCTTTTGCTGCTGGCGGTTGTTGCAGCTAGAGATTGAGACAACAAGCTGTCAGCTGGTGGGACAACACTACGGGAATCTGCCTAGACGCCGACGGCCGGAAACCGTCGGCGTAGACCTGAAGGCCGTCGGCATAGCCATAGCCCGACGGTGGCTGTCGGCGTAGCAGCCCGGCCATCGGCGTACGTGGACCCCGTCGGCGTACGTGGTGGTGGGACCCACGAGACGGCATCCGGCCGTTCCATCAGTCCACATTGCCGTCGGCATACACATCCCGAAAAAGTAAAAAAAAAAAGCCGAGCCACCGCCGCCGGAGCACCGGCCGGCCGAGCCTACCACCTCACCGACAGAGGCCATGGTGAGGGAGGCCACGGCCAGCACAGGCCACGGGCAGAGCGGTGGGCAGCACAGCACCGAAATCACGACAAGATGATGTCGATGAAGATCACCGCGAGATCGATGACGAGCACGGCGAGGTCGAGGCCGCGGATCCTCGTGGCGTTGGTGGACGACGGCCCTCCGTCGCTTGCACACGATGCGCCGGAGCCATGGGAGCCTCGCGTTGGTGCTGGCCGGCGGCGGGAGGGAGTAGGGCCGCACCGTGGTCCCGCACGAGCTCCGCGACACCCGCCTCGGCCTCCCTCGGATCTCCGTGAGCGGAGGAGAGGGAGGAGGCGTGTGCGGACGGGGTGGTCGTGGAGCGATGGCGGTGCGGGAGGAGGCCGAGGCGGAGGTGGAGAGGGGAGCCGGGTCGGTGGATAGGAGGGTGGTTGTACCCCCAGCCCACCAGAGTTCAAACCCCAGGTTTAACGTTGGTGTTTCTCATTTAAGGCGGAATATTCTTCAGTGGGAGGCGACGTTCTTGTCGACAGCGAGGCGCCCGTGGTGACTTCGTCAATCTCAAGACTCGATCCGCCGGCTCGGTCTCTCGGAGGTGCTCATAGGGGTAGGGTGTGCGTGCGTGCGTTCATAGGGGTGAGTGTGTGCGCGTGTATATGAGCGCTTGCGTTGTACTGCGTTTAGCAAAAAAAAAACTGTACTTGTACGCCGACGGCCCCGACATTTGGCCGTCGGCGTATAAGACGGCCGTCGGCAACTTGTATGTTTCCCGTAGTGCAAACACGGCAACCGACATCTTGGCAGGGAGGCTCGGCAACGGTGCCTAGCTCCAACTGCAGCACGTTCATCGCCTGCCTGATGGACATTCTCAAGCTCAAATTAGGGTGCGCGCACCAGAGCCCGGTGACCATCACACAATGCATCTCTTGGTTGTCCAGTTCGCCGTTCAGTCGAGCTTCTGCAGCGTCAAGGATCCTGCCATTACCATACAATTCCCAAACAAGTTGTACCAGGTGCTTGGTGCATGCTTCATTCCCCCGCAGCAACAGGATCGTCTGACAGCCGCAGGCAATCTCGAGGAGGACCACGCCGAAGCTGTAGACGTCGGATCTGGTGTTGGCCCTTCCTGTGACCAGGCATTCCGGGTCCATGTATCCCACTGTGCCGGCGAGCATTGTCGTGTGCGATCCTTGTGCGTGTTCCACAAGTCTGGCGAGCCCAAAATCGCCAAGCTTCACATTGAAGAATGTATCCAACATCAAGTTGCTCGCCTTGATGTCTCCGTGCAGAACGCATTGCTCCCACTCCTCATGCAGGTATAAAAGTGCAGACCCGATACCAAGAACTATCTCATACCTAAAGTTAAGAAGGAAATGCACTATAAATCAAAGCAGACGAAGAAGTGCTGGGTGATCATATATTCAAATGTACATTAGTTGTTGGAATGATTTTTTTTCGAAAAGTTGTTGTAACGATACCTGCATGGCCATGATAGGATGGTATCCTTGCTGTGGATGTGCTTGTCGAGGCTGCCGTTTGGTATCAGCTCGTAGACAAGCAAAAAATCACCACCTCTGTGGCACCAACCGATGAGTTGCACGAAGGTTGCGGTGGCTTAACCACTACGGGAAATCCACAAAACGCCGACGGTCAGGACATACGCCGACGGCCAAATGTCGGGGCCGTCGGCGTAGACTCCGACCAGGCCGACCGATATCTTTTTTTCTTTTTTTAGCTACGCCGACGGCATTGCCGTCGGCCTAGAGATTTTGGCCGTCGGCGTAGATTTTGCCGTCGGCGTATACTTTTTCAATTTTCTACATTTGATACGCCGACGGCAGCCGTCGGCGTATACTTTTTCAATTTTTTTGCATTTGATACGCCGACGGCAGCCGTCGGCGTATACTTTTTCAATTTTTTACATTTGATACGCCGACGGCAATGCCGTCGGCGTATACTTTTTTCTATTTTCCATTTAATATGAAATAATTCATATCTTTAAATCCGTATATCGGAATTTAACAAATTAAATGTCTAAATCGATTAGAAAAATGAGAGGAATTCAAATATGACATCCATAAAATCTTTTTCACCGTGCACATGACATTTTGTAACATATGTTTGCTACTTGCTTAATTAAAAAGCCATTTTTTACACTTAAAAAATGGAAAATGATATTTATAAAAATATTTTGGAATTTGTTTTTGGCAACAATGATGATATGGATGTCATATTTGAATTCCTCTTATTTTTCTAATTGACATAGACATTTTTTTTTAAATTTCAATTAATGGAATTAAAGATATGAATTATTCCATATTAAATGTAAAAAGGAAATAAAAGTAAAAATAATTTCATTTTTTCATTTATTAAAAATATATACTATTTTACAATCATTGTTACTTATTCAAATGAATTTTCTAAATTTAAACAATGAAAAATTATAACATCCTAAATCAGGGGTTAACATGATTGATATGATATAAGTATCAGTAAGTTCTCATTTCTCATTTGGAAGCTAACAATGAAGGAACTCAAAGGTTAAGCGTGCTTGGGCTGGAGCAATTTGAGTATGGGTGACCGAACGGGAACTTTGACCAGCGTAAATACTTTGACCTATGATTAAATGTGTAATTAGAGATTTAGTATGTAGCTGAGTTAGAAATTTCGAAATAGAAAAAAATAAAAAAAAAGTAAAAAAAGTTAAAAAAAATTCAAAAAAAGTTCAAAAATTCAAAAAAATTAAAAAATTGGATTCATACGCCGACGGCATTGCCGTCGGCGTATGAGGGCGTACGCCGACGGCAACGGATACGCCGACGGCAGAGTGGCTACGCCGACGGGCCGATACGCCGACGGCCATACGCCGACGGCCGCCGTCGGCGTATGTGTACGCCGACGGCAAACAAGCGTACGCCGACGGCTTCCGGCCGTCGGCGTATTGTGCGTTTCCCGTAGTGAACCGACTTATGATTGTCACCTCGGCGATGTACTCCTTCTTTCCTTGCTCAGCAGTCTTGGAAACTCTATACGGCGACGTGAAGATCATCATCCTTCAAATACCCATGGTACACCGACCCGAATCCCCCTTCGCCGAGCTTCTCCTTGTCAGAAAAATAGCTTGTTGCCACGGCAAGCTCGTTGTAGCGGAACCGCCTTGGCCCCATGCCTTGATCGAAGTCGTCTTCCATGGGCTGCTTCGATCATATGTTGTTCCTACTCTTTCTCAGAATCGTTTGGCCTCCGACGGCGCAAACAAAACCAAAGAAAGATTCCAGCGAGCACGGCGAACGCAATGGAGCCGGCGCCAACTGTCAGCGCCAATCTCCTACTAGCCGTCAGGGTTGAAGAGGGAGATGGTGAAGCTAATTACCAATGAAAAGATCAAGAAAGAAATAGATATTACTTTGGGATTTTTTTCACTGATAAATTCGTACTTTGTAAATATATACCTAATGCTAATTAGCCTTTTTCTAAACTGAAATGCTAATTACCTGGTGGGAGTAGGAGCGGTGGCCCTGGCGATGGAGGCCGCTGCGGCGCCGGGGGCTCGACTACTGGAAAGATGGTGATGGGGACGATGGGGCCATCTAGTCTGTACCCCATGTAGCAGCTATACCCCTTGATGCCACCGCCGATTCTCGTTGGAACAATCCGTGTGGTTGGCGAAGGCGCCGTTGTTGATGGCGTTAGCGGGAGGTCGGCCATGAGCTGGGCGAGGTTCACCTGGTACGGGCTGGCCATGGTGTAGTTGTCCGTGTTGGAGCATTAAGGCCAGGCTGGCTTGTAGACCTCGCCATATGATCCCCTCAAGGATGATACTGCTGAGAGGAGGATGAAAAGGTAAAGTGGAGCCAAGGTTTTGCTAGAGCAATCCTCAGCTTGGAAAATTCCAACAGTTTTGACATGTTCATCTCTCTCTCTAATAATGTGCACACATCACCCTAATTGAACTAAGTTCTTCTATAATGCGAGACAAAAACGGCAAAAGTCATACCTTCGATATTGATGATGTCTCAATTAACCCCTCGCATATATGGATACACTACATAGAGCATCTCCACCCAACTCCATAAAACTACTTAAGGAACAAGAGAGGAGAGAGAACAAATCATGCGATTTTTTATCACCTCTCCACTGGTCTCCCAATACATAAGTCCCTATTTTTTCATTAGGCTGACATATGGACCCCACCCTTTCTTCCTATTCGCCATGTTCCGTCTCCCCACCGTCTCCGGCCAACCCTCTCCGATGATGTACCAGCACCTCTCATTGATGCCGAGTATACCGACTGTTCCTCCTCCGCTGCCGCGATGGTGGCACGTCCCTCCCGCTCATCTTTGACGTGAACGACACCACGGGCCGGTTTCCTCATCGACGGCGCCTTATCACACTCCAGGTGGGCTTCATGTGCCACTCTTTCCGCCTCCAAGTCCCATCATATTTCCAATAGCACTGTTGCGGGAACCCATACGACCTTGTGGTTTGAAAAGGGTCGAGCTAGCACATGGAGGAGGGCCACGGGGCAGGGGGCTTCTCGAAGTCATGCAGGTACATGGCACGTGGGAATGGAGTCGAGCACTGACAGAGCGACAGTATTGGCGATGGCTGCTTGAGGGCATGCGTCATGGAGGCAAGAAGAGCAACGACCAGGCAGCCGGTCTCTTATTTTGGCTACTTGACAGTGGCTCTGATCAAAGAGAATTCCACCATGAACACCGCATTGCTGCGTGGAACGAAATGCAGAGAGGTGTGGCAAGTTCAGTGTTTACGTCTGGTTTATCAATGGCTCCCTGCGGCAAAAAAGATTTTTGCTACTCCTTTTAGCATTTGCACCCTTGAACTCCATGGAAATTAATCCATGTATCCTGATTTTGTTTTGGACCATCTGAAATATCACTCCGGCTTGCTCGGCCAAGCGTACGCCATCACCCTCGTTTCCTTCCCGGTCAACCTCAACACTGGTGTGCTTGGTTAGTTGGAAACGACATAATTGGGTGTTTGTAGCTAAATTCATCGAGAGGTGCTTCTGTCGAGCGCGGTTATTTGACGGTTACCTACTAGGGAAGACTGTCAACTTTTTACAATAGCTAACTGAAATTTTGTTCGGGCAGGGAGGAAGGGACCACACCGGGAGGAGCAAGAAAGATACGCGGGCACTGCCGCTGCACCATTTCTCCAGGTTTGTCCTTGTCGCACCACTGTCACCACCATCACCGTCTTCTCCCTGCCGCCGCCAATGGCCAAACCACCGGTCACGGCCACTCTTCTCAAATCTCTTCCCTCTTCATCCATATCCATCATGACCATCCTTCTATGCCTCCCCGCACCCTTTCTCCTCCACCTAGTAGCACCCAATCCCTAAATTTATTACTTGGCGCTGTCTCAATCTAAGCTCGATGTTGCCTCCTCCGCAGCAGCTCCCCCATTGTCATTGTGGTGTCACCAGCTCTGGCGAGGTGGACACATGTTTGGTGGGAATCTGAGGGGATCTGGCCGTCATGTTCGAGAGAGAAAACAAAAACGCAAGGGGGGGGGGGCAATTCCTATTTGCCGCCCGTTGCGGCAAAACTAGGTCTTGCCGCGCACCTTTAGCCGCACTTATAGTTTTTCTTTTCTGCTTTTTTTCCGGTCTGGTCCATTAACGATTTTCCTTTTTTATTTCTTTTTTCTTTACTTTCCTTTTTCTTTTCTCTTTCTGCTCTGTTTTTTTATATTTCTTTTTCGTTTGCTTTTTTTACTTTCATATGATTTCGAAAATATTTTGGAAATGTTTAAAACTAAAATTCTTAATATTTTAATTACTTTTTCATTTCTTTTCTATTTCTTTTTTGTTTTTGTATATTTTCGTTTTTTTTTTTCGTTTTTTTCAATATTTTTTCTTTTCGCATTTTTCACTTTTTATGATTTTTGAAAAATGTTTCAAAAAATGTTTACATTTAAAATTTGTTCATATTCAAAAAAATGTTTATCTTTCAAATTTAAAAAGTCCATTCATTTTCGAAATAGTTTTTGTTCACCGATATGTTTTTGTTCACTTTTAAAATCGTTCAAAAATAGTTTCCGTTCACCGATTTTTTCTGTTCACTTCGAAAATATTTTTTGTTCACCGAAATTTTTCATTTTTCTGTTCAATTTAAAAATCTTTCAAAAATAAATCATTTTCGTCACTTTTAAAATTGTTTGAAAATAACTTTTGTTCATAAAAATTTTCCGCTCACTTTTTAAATCTGTTCAAAAGTAATTATTGTTCACCGACCTTTTTCTGTTCACTTTTTAAAATCGTTCAAAAATAATTATCGTTCATTTTTTAAATCATTCAATAATAACTTTCGTTCGTAAATCTTTTTTCTGTTCACTTTTTAAATCTGTTCAAAAATAATTTTTGTTCACTGACCTTTTTTGTTCACTTTTTAAAATCGTTCAATAATAGCTTTTGTTCACCGATATTTTATGTTCACTTTTAAAATTGTTCCAAAATAGTTTTTGTTCACTTTTAAAAATCGTTCAAAAATAGATCTTTCATGTTCAGTTTTTAAGTCGTTCAAAATACTTTCCGTTCACCGCCATTTTATGTTCGGTTTTTAAAATCGTTCAAAAATAAATTTCGTTCATTGCCATTTTCTGTTCACTTTTTAAAACCGTTTAGATGAGGTCAATATTGTAATTCAAAAAAGTTCAATTCAAAATATATGTTCTAGCATAATTTTTCTGTTCACTTTGTAAAAATAGTTCAAAAATAGATCTTTTATGTTTATTTTTTTAATCGTTCAAAATAGTTTCCGTTCACCGCCATTTTCTGTTCACTTTTTAAAATTGTTCAATTTTTTTAAATTTGTTCAGATTAAAAATTTGTTCAGATTGGGATTTGTTCAGAATTTGAATTTTTCAGATTTCAAATTTATTCAAAACTCAAATTTGTTCAGGTTAAAAAAAACAGATTTGAAATTTATACAAAATTCAAATGTGTTCAGCTTAAAAAAATTATCACTTACATGTACGAGTAGGTTAGCATAGCATATAGGAACGTAGCTACCATGGATGAACGAACACGAAAACATATTCACGGGTTCAAATTATATTCATATAATATTAGCAATGATATTTTTGTAAATATTCAAATAAAGAGACAGCACAAAAAACAAAAGGAAACGGTACATATGGAACGAACCAGTCAAAGCAACGTAAATATGTTTCCGTCAAAAAACAAAAACCATTCAAAATAGTTTCCGTTCCCGTCATTATGTTCATTTGCTTAAATTTTTCAAAAATAATTCCGTTAACCGTCATTTTCGGTTCACTTTTTAAAATCGTTGAAAAATAATCTCCTTGGTGGGACACAGCATGCGAAACACATAACGCGTAACCGTGTCCATCACCAGGAAGTAATCCCGCTTCGACCCCTTATGGAGATAACCAAGCACTGAAACTTCAATCTAGTACCGGGTCTCGTGGCATTTATTCAGAAGGGTGATTTGTTTAATGCAGCTGTATTTACGATAATTTTTTTTTTGCTGAATGTAAAGTTGATATTGCAACGCGCAACTAAGATATCACGTGACTCGTCCTTACTGAAGCGACAGATTCTCAGTTGTATCTATTCATCATTCTGGCAATAACGCCTCTTATTTATATGCTTGTCGATGAGAACAGAACAAGTATTTGACGAAGCAAACCGGCAGCGGATTGAAGGAAGTTGCACGTTCCTGTATTGCTGCCTCAGCAAGCACCGTGGCCAGTACGCGTATACTTTCTTTATTGTTACGATATTAACAACTTGACCCAATTGTTTACAGGTTGTCCGAGTGGCTTGCTTTAACTATAACTAATATATAGTGTATAGTGGCATTCATGAATGGGATGGATCAACGATCGATCAAGATGATTACAATATTTCTACACGGCTATGGGGAGTTGGGTACTGGCCGCGACTCTGAGCTACATTAATTGTACACCGATCTAGAGTAGATGCTCTCACCGTCCAGACCTAAGCTGATTTCCCTTATCCCAGACCTTAAAATGCCAACCATCTGAGTAGAGATTTGGTGCTCCCGAGCACCAGTACTCCTGCTCGTTTTAAAAAACTTAAACAAATATTTACAAGTTTCAAAAAATATTGAAAAAAATCACGGATGTGGAATATAGTGTATCTCACAACTGTGTAAAAAATCAACTCGAAATACTTAGTATTATGAGCTACACAAAAATAACAAATCTGATAAAAATTAGAGATTTGAAAATATGCTTACTCAGATCCACACTTTTGTCTTTTTTGTGTAGCTCGAAATATACTAAATATTTGGAGTTGATTTTTTGCATAGTTATGGGATACACTATTAACTACATCCGTGATTTTTTTCAATATTTTTGGAAACATCTAAGTATTTTTTTAATAATTTCTAAACGAGCAGGAGCACTGGTGCTCAGGAGCCAAAGTAAGTTTTCGCAACCATGTTCTATACTTCCCCGTGTCACAATATAGTGTAAGGCTGGTCACACAGTGAGCAATAACATAAAGTAGTAATATGCTGATGTTACTAGTCCATGTTACTACATCCACAGTGGGGAGTAACATATATGTGGTGTTATATAAGACTTTTTTTATTAGGCTATAGACTCATTTTGTCTTGATAACTGTGATGTTATAGTAACTAGTTAAGTTACCCCCAAACACTTCTCTCCTCATTAACTACCTGCCACATAAGCGAAATTGTCTTGAGATGTGTGATGTTACTAGCTAAGTTACTTCCACTGTGACCAGCCTAAGTGCGTCTTAGGATTTGACCAACAAGGAGCCTTCACAAAAAGTAAATTAATACACAATTGGATTTCTGTACAAAAGTGCATTGGAAATAAGAAGGTGGACTTGTTGCCCACTAACAAACTTCGGTATGTGGTACGGTGCGGGAAAAGAGAAGAGTTGGTAATGGCTCAGAAATTGAAAATGAGCAAAAGTACAGAAATTTGACGAATTTGAAAAGGAATACATTTTTTAAGGAGGAACTATAAAAAGCCGCATGGTTCATAGGTAATCGATTTCACTGTGTATATATCACAGCCTTGATGCCAAATACCAATCTAGAACATGAAGCCCATTAGAGGCCCATTTGGTCCAACAGAAAGACAACAGCATGAAGAATGGGCAACAATATCCTGCTGTAGATTCATCCCCTCAACTGTTCCATTTACACTGAATTTAGTATATTTCATATTTCTTCGGTGTCTACTTCGTACTTGAGGTGTTACATCTGTTGCCGCCGATGGAGCAGGAGGATGCGGCAGTTGTTCAAATGAAATGTTTGCACATGGCCTGCTGGGCAACGTGGAACATGGAAGGCTGGAATTAATTAGCCAAGATATATGACATATTCTTCAAGAGGGGAACAGCGCGGGGACGCCGCCGCTGTCCGATTCGGTAAGCCGCACCTAGGGTTTCCCCCGGAGCTCGAGGAGGAAGTCAAACCAGGATCATGCCAACGCCTCCAGGGAGGTAGCGGCACCCTCGGGTGTTGTCATTGACAGCGACAGTCATTGCCGCACGGGAATTTCGCCCCGTTCCATACGAAGGACCCCCACTTGTAGGAAAAGGGCTATAGCCGCCGACCTACTGTTGGCGAATAGAAATAAATGTTCGCCAGCGCTATTCCTGTTCGCCAACGGTAAAATATACTGCTGGCGAACATCAATCCTGGATTTTTTACCGCTGGCGAACATGACCAGCGGTACGCATAATACCGCTGGCGGACAGGATACTGTGTTCGCCAGCGATATCTGTGCGCATCAGCGAATCCAACATCAGAAACTACCACTGGCAAGCAATTTTTCCGGTTCGCCGGCGATACGACGCCTAGCGCTATTTCTGTTCGCCAGCAAGTTACCACCGCGCGCGGGCACGTTGGGCCACACATATCCACTCCTTTTTCGCCTCATCCTTATCTCCCCCTCGCGCGCAACTCTCTCCCATCCGTTCAAACTCCCATCCTCCTTATCTCCACTCCTCCTCGATCCCATCCGTCGGCCGGCCATGGCGCCGCTCCCCGCGCCCACTGCCGCCTCCGCCTTCCTATTCCCGCCCCGCCGTGCGCCCACCTCAAGCCCATGCCATCCTCCTCCTCCAGACCCACCTCCCTCTCTGCGC
>QRDG01001945.1:0-58656 GCA_012064385.1 Puccinellia tenuiflora
GTGACAACCCCACGACAGGAGGCGCACACTAGTACGAAATAGGCTACCGCTGGAGAACAAGTGGTTCGCCAGCGCTACGGTCGCCAGTGGTAATAGCTTACCGCTGGTGACCAGTGCTATCTTTCCAGGTTAAAAAAAAAAGCTTTGGTCGACCAGCTCCACGCCTGGCGTGCCGGGGCGCCGCCGTCCGCCGCTACTACAGCCTCCTCCTCCCCCCGCCGTAGCCACTATTGCGCAGGGAGTTGACCACGATGAGGCCACCGAGGAGCTTCTCGTTGAGGAAGATCTGGGGCACGTGCGCGATGGTGCCGGCTCGGGATGCCTCGCCCTCGGGAACACGTCGAGGTTGATCTTGACGTAAGGCAGGCCGGACTGGCGGAAGAAGGCGCGCACGATGGCGCAGTCGCGGCCACCGCCCGAGAAGGATCACCCGTCGTCCTCCTCCGTGTCCGCGCGATGGCCTCCTTCAGGCGGACCGTGAAAACCCGACGTCCTGCAGCACGTGGAGTCCGTGGCCGACGATATGGAGCTGTGGCGGCGCGAGCTACGGATTTTCGCGAACGCAGGCGGTGTGGACGTGTGCACGGGCGCGCCGCGGTGGGCGTCAGCGCCGTTCACGCACCCAGCGACGCTCGCCATGTACCCGGACCTCAAGGCCCGCGTGCGCGCCGACCTCGAGAGCTTCGGCAAGGGCCGCGCCTACTACCACTGGCTCGACCGCGTCTGGCACCGGAGCTACCTCCTACACGGACCTCGACCGGTACCTGCTGCAAGGAGGAGGCGGATACGGCGACGCGGAGGCGAGGGTGCTGCGGCGAGCCGCGCGTGATGGTGTTCACGATGTGGGGGAAGGAGGAGGACGTGGGCGCGGGGGTGGTGCGGCCGGGGAGGGGAGGAGCGGGGACGGTGCAGGGCAGAGTTGGCGGAGGAGCATCGGCGTGGAGGTGTGGAAAAAGTGTGGTTGGGAACGTGGGGGAGAAGAAGATAAGGGAGAGAGAGACAGCGCCGGCCTGCGAGTGTGGAGACGAGCCTGGGGCGGATCGGAATTGTGGAGACGTGGGTGGCCAGCAAGAGGATAAGGAAAGAAGAGGATAAGGAGAGAGAAGGTGGGGGTGGACGCACAGGCCACACGCTACCGCTGGCGAACAAAGATTCATGTGCGTCAGCGGAATTATGGTACCACTGGTAGTGTCGCTGTGCCGCACTTACCACTGGCGCACCGCAGTTTTGACGCGCTAGCGGTACGACAATTACCAATGGCGAACGGGAATTTTGTTCGCCAGCGGTAAGTTAGCGTCACTGATACTCGCTTACCGCTGGCGAACATGCATGTGTGTGCGCCAATGGTACTGTTTTACCGCTGACGAACAATTTTTCCTGTTCGCCAGCGGTAGTTAGCGCTGGCGCACATATCTGTTTGTGCGCCAGCGGTAGCCCGGCTGCTATAGCCAGTTTTGTACTAGTGGCATCTCACATAATACCAAAGTTCTATTGCCACGCTATGGGGATGGCACCAAGAAGGGAGCCTCCCCGCAAGGAGAGAGAGAGAAGAGAGAGAGAGGCGCAGATCGCCTACATAGCGACACGGGAAGGTGCGTGCGTTTGGACTTGGCGAGAAAAGAAGTTCCGACAAATATTTATATGCTCTTTTTTGGATAAATATTTATATGCTCTTGGTTCACACTCAGAGTAAATTGCTTCCAAAAAAGTAGTATCAATTGCGTAAATTATTCTGGTCAAGACTGTTGAGTAAGAGTTGGAATGATCGTTCATCTCGTTCGAAGTAAAGTAATTTGTGTCTTTTTTGCAATGATGAGGCCCACTACTCAGTCAATAAGCATAATATGGAGGATTCCGTTTTCCTATCGGAAAACAATACGTATCCGAGTAGCACACGGTCATTAATTCCACGTTGTATTCGAATCGGAGAAGAGAATACGAAATAAGTAGGACTGCGGCGCGAGCAGCCGGATGTTAAAAAGACAAGGTCATCTAGTCTAGATCGTGATCGGTAGAACCAACTTTCTTCTAATGGTGTCGAGCTCCTTGCGGTGTCGAGCTCGAGGAGCCGGACAAGGTGGTGAGTATCCGGCGACGGTGAGGTGAGTGGGAGTGAGGTGGTGGTGTCAGTGAGTGGTGGCGGCGGTGCTTCCCGTCGCTACTGCGAACCCTAGATCGGTAGGGGTGTCGGTGGGGTTTCTGGCGCACGGTGAACCTCGTACCGAGTGCCGCCGGACCCCACCGCTCTTTATAGCGCAGCGCGACAGGGGCCCACCAACCATGGTTTGGTTGGGCGCCCCCAATCAGGGCGCGTAGATCAGGGTCTGGTACGGTCGTTGGCCTCGCACCGTGGAGATCAACCTAACATTCTCCCCCCCTTGATCTTAACTTTTACTTTTAACTATGTACCTTTCACTTTACTCGTTTCATCACAGATCAGTACATCGATCATGTTTCATCGTCTCAGCTCAATTGCCGATAGAATCATACAGCTACAATATACCTCTTTGTTTTGAAACAAATTCTGTTCCTTTTTGGGCCTCTTATGATCCAGGAATCATAGGCTCTACCTTAAACCCATGCCGGCTAAGTATTCCTTAAACACATTGGGAGGTAAGCCTTTCGTTAGCGGATCCGCAAGCATGAATTTTGTCCTTATATGCTCGAGACTTATAGTGTGATCCTGGATTTTATTTTTCACAACATAATACTTTATTTCTATTGGCTTTGTAGCATTACTCGACTTGTTGTTGTGAGCGTAAAATACTGCGGGCTGGTTGTCACGGTACATCTTTAGTGGTTTTTCAATACAATCTACAACTTTCAAGTCGGGTATAAATTTCTTTATCCATATCGCCTGCCCCGTGGCCTCATAACATGCTATAAATTCTGCATACATCATGGACGATGCAACTATTGACTGTTTGGAGCTTCTCCACAAAATAGCCCCTCCTGCGAGAGTAAAGACGTATCCAGACGTGGATTTTCTATCATCTTTATCCCCCACAAAATCTGCGTCTGAATACCCTCTTATCTCTAGGGAATCAGATCTTTTGTATGTTAGCATGAGGTCCTTTGTACCTTGCGCATAATGCAATGCTTTCTTTGCCATCTTACAGTGCTCTATGCCTAGATTTGATTGATATCTACCCAATACCCCCGGTAACAAAAGCTAAGTCAGGGCGAGTTCACACTTGTGCATACTGTAAGCTACCAACAGTCGAAGCATATGGTACTACTTTCATTTGATCAATCTCATATTGGTTTTTGGGACATTGAAATTGAATACAGTTTAGAGATATCAAGCAGTACATATGTTAGCAAATTATTGCACAAATGCTTGCACGAAATTGTGAAGCAGCAAGCAAGAGGATTGATGGAGAGAAAAAGGATTGCAATACTTACTGTCAAGATAATCTTCAAATCCAAAATCATCCAAGGAACAGTGCCTCAAATTCTAGCATAGATGTGGCAATGCACTGGAACCTGGCAATACAGAATGCCATGAGTTAAACATTTTGTAGACTGGAGACAAAGACAACTCCTCAGGTTATTCAAGAGAAAGGTAGAAACATGATGCTCAGATGATTAGGCTATATTTATCATGCGTCTCCGTGCCATATAACAGTAGCGTTAATGTCATGTAACTCCTCAAAAGGAAACACTACAGCAGAGAGTTCACTAATACCTCTACTACTCCATAACAGAGAAAATTTTCACTAATGCAAGCCAAAAATAATTGCAACCACACATCCCAAAAAATTCTACTCGTCCAGTTAATCATTTCAACAAACACTTGATATGCATTCCGTTCAAGCAGAACAGGAAACACAAAACAAACAACTTAGATTGGTCGTTACCTTTCAGAGAGGAGGTCCTAGGTGGTGCGGTGGATCTGGTTCCACCGAACGGAACGGGATTCTCCACTGCGTGGACGGTTGTCGAGGAGGAGGATGTGGGGTTGAGGATGCAGCCGGAGGCGCTGGTGTGCGGAGCAGCACCGGTAGCCCGAGCCGAACCCCACGGCTAGGGTTTGCCGCGGGGGCGCGTACCAGACATGGTGGCCTGGCGGCGAGGATCTGGCGAAGGAGGTCGTGGCGGAGCCACGCCGGCAGGTGGTTACGCTGGGAGCCACCGGCGATGGCCGGATTGACCGGCAGGGGAGGCCAAGGCGGCGTGGTCGGGCAGGGGCTCGAGGAGGAAGCCGTAGACGACGAGGAGACGCAGCCGGAGGCGCGCCGGTGCATGAATCACGGCAGCGACCGAGCCAAACCCTAAGCTAGGGTTAGCCGTGACATCACGCTCAGGGGCGGAACGGCTTGGCGGAGGTGGGAGCTAGCGGGGGAGATTGAGGTAGCCTGCGGCGCCGGAGGGAGCAAAGATAGCCGGAGCAAGCGGCGGCGGCACCGGAGGGGCAACAACGGCCGGAGCAAATGGCGACCGGAGCAAGCGGCGGCGGCGCTTCGCGGGCGCGAGAGAAGGGGATCGAGGGGGATGACGAGAGATGCGAGGCTGGTAAAAAATAAGGTGAACCATATCCTTTTATCCCGACCCTACCTGTCAGTGGGTGCTCCACCGATTGCCCTGTCTTTGTCCCTACCTTGCAGCGAGCTATGCACGAATAAAAAAATACCGCTCTCTCCCACTGAGCTCGCGTAGGAACTCGCCTCCGCCGCTGCCCTTGGATTCCAGTCGCCTCGCGGACCAAAAATAATATCTTACGTACAACAATCTAGTCTAGCCCAGATGGTTAGTGCGTTGCGGAGAGCATATGAGCGACCAGCGTTCGATCCCTTTCGCCTGAACATTAAATTTTTTATTCTCCAATAGCTCCCACCGGTCGGACTCGTCCCCGTTCGGACAAAAACCGGAAAAAATCGCCTCAAACCGCCGGTTCACTTCCTTGTCTCGAACCGCCCGGTCCGGTCTGGTTTTTTCAGCTATGGTCCAACCAGTCCCCAACCTAGTAATGACCTAACCTATTGGGGCATTTTTGAAAAGTGCCTCTATAGGTCATTACCTATTGGGGCACTTCTCTAAAGTGCCACTATAGGTAGTAACCTATTGGGTCACTTTTAAAAAGTGTCTTTATAGATAATGATCTATTGGGGCACTTCTTTAAAGTGTCACTATAGGTAGTGAAGTGCCTCTATAGCTTATATAAATAGAGGCACTTTGTTAAAGTGCCTCAGATTCTATATGTTATTCAAAATGCCCCTAAATTGCTAACTTTTGGGGCACATTTGAAAGTGCCTCTGTGAAAGTGCCCTTAATTATAGACCGTGACTTGGTGTGAATCCGGAAAGCTGAAGCTTGGTTAGCAGTTTATGTCCCAAATGAAAGCTCTAATGTTGCTTACTTGTTGTCTGACGTCCATAGAATGTAGATTCTGAGTATTTATATAGTAACTTGCGAGTTGGTGTTCAGGGGCTAGCAACTTGCATTGAGCCTGTCTCAGCTGGGACAGCTCCGAAGAGAGATTCGAACATTGTATTTCGTTGTCTGCATTGCATAAGAGATTTTAATTCCCATGTACCATCAGGCTTGCGCAACCATTTCTATGGACAATGATATGAAAATAAATACAAAGGATGAAGTCAAACAAATCATGCAGTACAGCACAACGTGTGCTCCATATGCAGCAGTCAGAGCTCCCCCACGATCGCATCAAGGAGCTAGCTATAGGATTCTCGAGACATGCTTGCAACATCGCCTATAGAATATACGAAAGAATCAAGAATGTTTATACTATATAAACAGGTAATTAATTAATCAATTAACACGCAGCAGCGCGATCAACGGATACACACACGCACACATCTATCTGTCTGTCGCAGTAGAAAAAATCAGAGCAAAATCGTAAGAACAGAGGTACATTTTGTTGCCGATTTCAACAAGAGAGGACGCCGCGCGCCGTCCCGCTCGATGAAGGATTGATGTGTAATTCAGTTGAGCTGGTTAATTTCTTCTCCTTGTCATGGACACGGCGTTGCCCTCGAAGAGCTCCTCGATGATGGCCTCCAGGTCCTCCCCGCTCAGCTTGATGTACTTCTCCGTCTGCCTCCCCGCGGTGAAGTGCTGCGAGAAGCGCCCCAGGAAGGACCGGTACGCCGGCACGATGACGGCGGCGATGGACACCCTCAGCTCCGACTGCAGCTGCTCGTCGCTCACCACCCACGCGCCCTGCGTCCGCTGGATCTCATCCATGGCCGCGTTGAACTGCTTGAACCGCTCCTTCAGCACCGGCTTCGACACGTGCCCCTTCACCGTGATCCCGCCGTCGTCGCGGAGCACGTTCAGCACCCGCCCCCACGTCTCCCGCTGGTAGTTCTTGTGGTACTGCCGGAGGTCCGTCGACCGCTTCCGCGCCCACGCCTCGCCCACCACCGCGTTGATCTCCGGCGAGCCACGGATCTTCTGCAGCATGTACCGCCCGTTGTTCATCAGGAAGATGCTGCTCAGCGCCAGGTCCTTGTACAGCCGCGACTTGGCCTCCAGGCTCCCGTGGAGGAGCTCCATCACCTCCATCAGCTGCGCCGCGAACGGGTTGCTGCCCTCGGCGTCCTGGTGCCCGGGGGCGTCGTCCGACTCCGGCCGGTGGTGCTCCCGGAACACCTGCTCCAGAGTGTTCTTGTACTCGCACACGTACTTGAGGTAGTTCATCAGGTACCGCGTAAGCGGGTGCACCGCGCCGCCCGGCACCGGCTGCTTGCCGGCGTCGGCCCGGATGGAGCTCTCCAGGTCGCAGAAGATGGCGGCCGCCGACTCGCCCAGGCGCGCCCTCACGGACGCGAGCTCCGACTTGAGTTCCGCCAGCGCCTCGGCGCCGCTGCTCCTCCCGCCGGTGTTTCCCGAGGGGGTCTCGTGGGCCGAGAGGTACGCGTCCACGATGGGCGCCCCGTCGCGGATGGCCTCGTACATGTCGAGCACCTTGAAAAGCTTCTCGGCGGCGCGCTTGGTCATGGCCACGGCCTCCGTGAAGTTGAGCATCTGGAGCATGACGCAGCGTGCGAGGTACGCGAAGATGTCGCGACCTAGTGCGGCGTTGCCGCCGGCGAAGACGCGGGCGCAGAGGTCGTGCTCGGCGGAGAGGCCCACGTTGATAGTGTGGCGGAACGCCTTGATCCACGTCCCGATCTCCGTCTCCAGCCCCTCCCACGCCATCTTCACCACGTCGTCGATGCTCCCCTTCTCGTACCCGAGGCTCAGCAGCGCCATGTCCAGCGTGTTCCGCCGCGCCACCAGGAACACCTCCGTGCACTCCGTCTCGTAACCCGCCGCGACCATGACGTCCACCATGGCGCGGAGCCGCTCCACAGCCTCTGCGGGAAACGGCGGGGGCGAATCTTCGCCACCACCCTCCGAGGAAGGGACGACGCACCGGTCGGGCTCGGCGCCGGCGGCGTGCCCGAACGACGGCGGCCGCCTCATGTTTTTCGCGGTTGCGCTGCCGGGCTCGGTGGCGTGGGATATCTTGACGACGCGAGGGTCCTCCAGCAGCGCGTAGAACTCGTCCTCCACAAACGTCATCGCGCGGTGGAGCACGCCGGTGACGCGGTGCACGCCGATGGTGTACCTGACGGCCCCCTCCGCGCCATTGCCGCCGCCGGTCGTGGTGAGCGCGGACGCAAGCGTGGAGATGCGCCTGATCGCGGCGAGGAGCGGCGGCTGCTCGCCGTCCTCCCCGGGCGCCCACTTGTCTTCGTCGCCCTCCGACTGCGCGATCTCCATCTCCACGGCGGAGGCGAACCTGTCGAGCGTCACCTCCGAGATGCTCAGCGGCGCGTCGCCGTCTCGGCTGGCGAGGAAGGCGTCGATCTCCGCCGACAGCTCGGCCAGGTCCGGCTCTTGGTGCGCTGGCGGCGCCGGCGTCTCGCCGTCCACGGCGGCGTCACCCTCTCCACCGCCCGCCGCGGCGTCCTTGTCCTTATCCTTGTCTGGGGCAGCGGCAGCGGCAGCGGCGGCATCCTCGGCGTCCTTCTTGACGCGCTCGATGTGCTCGGTGAGCTTGATGGCGCCGAGGGAGAGGTTGCGGCCGAGCTTCTCCTCGCGGACGCTGGCCTGCGAGAAGCTGCTCGACTTCTGCGGCAGCATCGCGATGGGTATCGGTATCCTCTCCATCTCTCGCGGCTAGCAGCGAGGGAGGCCGATGGAGCTCCGTGCAGCAATGGCGGATCGGATGCCCTGCGCGCGCACGACGACGCCTCGGTCGCTTGGGCGTGCAATGGTTGGCGAGGGCATGCAATGGTAGAGAGAGAGGATAGGGAACGGAGGAGGTGTTAGAGAGAGAGAGAGGGTAGAGGTGGCCCGAAGTTGAGGGACGCATGATTTGAAAGAGTCTCCTCCTCTTCTCTGTCTTCTTTTAGCTTTGCAGAGTTTGCTAAAGAAAGCAGAGGCGTTTGTTAATTTGTTTGTTAATCCTTATCTAACCTTAGCCGGGCAATTGTCCATTTTCACAGCGGTGTGCAATAGAGATTTTGAATACATTCTGAAACCCGAAATCATACAACCTGATGACGATGACCATTGATGGCAATTTCGACGGTGGTCTTTCTTCTCGGCGGCGTGTGTGTGCTTCGTGTGGATAGCCAGGTCGGCCGGGTGTGTCCAACATGGCCGTGTTGCATGACGACATTGATGCATTTGTATCGATTTTCTGTCGGTTCCCGCTAATGAACCGAACAATTATCTTCTATTTTTTTGAAAAAATGAGATAAGTTGTCCATTTTATTTAAGAGAACTTTTACAGTACGTCTAAACTAATAGGAAACGTCCATTTCTGTCGATCTAACGGCTCCAGTTGTGCGGTACTCCACAATTTGTCCACGGAGTACTCGATCAAAAATTCTGGTAAACTCAAGGAGTACCTCCATCAGAGGGGTATTTCAATCTTTTCTCATCTTACATTTATTTGGCCAAAACTTTTCCCCGTTGAAATCCCCAAATCACATCAAGGGCAAAACCTAATCGGCAAAGTGAGCAGGAGCCTTACGGCCGGGATGATGCACCGCGGCCTGGTTGTCAGCCGCCGCTCGCCATGGCTGACGCCGCTGGCGGATGCGCGGAGCAGCCGACGACTGTGGCGCTAGATCCCACGACCTATTCTGGTGACCGTCCTCTATGACCACGGTCTCCACCCGCGCGTGCCGCAGCCGCTGCCCCTCCACGGCCCACGCGGCGTAGGGAAAGTTCGCGGTCCTCATCAACTTCCTTCGTGGACTTCCTGCACCCCTCTCGTCAATCCTTGAGGTTCTTGATCACAGGGGGCCTAGAACAGAGCAAGAACAGGATGGTGTAGTTCATGTTTCCTGGCTGTTTAGTTTCTGTAGCTGTTTTGCTTTTGCCCGTCACTACGGGAAAAAGGAACTTTGCCAAGTGTCGGAGGCTTTGCCAAGAGTTTTTCACGGGCGCTCGGCAAAGACGGTCTTTGCCGAGTGTCCGAGCAAAACACGCTCGACAAAGAAATACGCTCGGCAAAGAAATAGAAAAACACTCGGCAAAGAAATACGCTCGGCAAAGAATACGCTCGGCAAAGAAATAGAAAAACACTCGGCAAAGAATTACGCTCGGCAAAGAACTGTAACGGCCGTCCTCCATCCCACGAGTTTAACGGAACTGTAACGGCCGTCCTCTTTGTCGAGCGTTGAATGTAAATACACTCGGCAAAGATTTTGATCTTTTCGCGCCAAATTTTACATCCGATTTAATTATTTTCCCGTAATTTTTTAAACTTTTTTTTTGCTAATTTTAATTCTTTGCCGAGCGTATTACTCCAGACACTCGGCAAAGAGTTTTGATTTTTCTTTTGCGCCAAATTTTCCCGCTAGTGCAATACTTTTCTCGCTTTAACTTTTTATTTTTTTGCCAATTTAATTCTTTGCCGAGCGTATTTTTCTGGGACACTCGGCAAAGTTGTATTTTTACACTTGGCAAAGGTTTATGCTCGGCAAAGATTTTTTCTATCTTGTCCCCCATTTATTTATAGGTGCTAAACCCGTATGTCGACGCCACCGGAGCAAAACTTTTGGTAGAACTTTGATGAAATGGCTACTTTTGTATCTAAAAAATAAATTTGCAAAAAATAACGAGAAAACTATGAAACACTTGTAGTTTAAATTTGACCCGGTTCCAGCTGAATAGGCAGAAATTTGTCATTTTGACGAGAGGTGGATGAAAAGCTTTTGACATACAACCATTTGGTTAATTATACATTAAATGTGGTATAATATTTTTGAAAATTTGTTTGGTACCGTTTTGCAAACAAGATTTGGTACGTCTTTCTACCTAATTTCGGACATTTAAATGACTTTGTGTTGATTTTCTGAAAGTAATTCCAATTTGAACTAAAAGTGTGTGATAGTTTGCTCTGAAATTTTTAGAAAAATCACTTTAAGATACACAAGTAGTGATTGTTTCACAGAAACATCGATAGTTTTGAAAAATTCGACCTATTTCAACGAATAGCCATGCTCTCCATTTTGACTTTTTTTGAAAGAACTCAAAGAAAATGAAGAAAACATCAAAAAACTAAATCCTTCGGCATGGAGTCCTCTTTTGTGTACTAGTTGCTAGTAAAAATAATAAACTTGAGTTATTACAAACTTTTCAAACAATCATTCACAAAATGCTCAATCATCTATAAACATGTATAAGTTTCAATCCAAACAACGAAGATGTGACCATTCTCATGGCATATTTTGTGATAATGTGACCACATTTGGCACATAGGTGTAGCTTGGTATAGGAAACAATGTTAACGAACTGAGTTTTTTAAAATTATTTTTATAAATATCATTTTTCATTTTTAAGTGCCAAAAAATGACTTTTTTTGTGAAGTAAGTACAAACAATATGGTGCAAAATGGCACCCATCCAATTTTCACACAAAGTAGTCCAAATTTTATGGATAATCCACAAATATGAGGATTTTTCTTTCTTTCTACATAATTTCGGACATTTAAATGACTTTATGTTTATTTTCTGAAAGTAATTCCAAATTGAACTACAAGTGTGTGATAGTTTGCTCTGAAATTTTTAGAAAAATCACTTTAAGATACACAAATAGTGATTGTTTCACAGAAACATCGATAGTTTTGAAAAATTCGACCTATTTCAACGAATAGCCATGCTCTCCATTTGACATTTTTTTGAAAGAACTCAAAGAAAATGAAGAAAACATCAAAAAAATAAATCCTTCGGCATGGAGTCCTCTTATGTGTACTAGTTGCTAGTAAAAATAATAAACTTGAGTTATTACAAAATTTTCAAAACAATCCTTCACAAATGCTCAATCATCTATAAACATGTATAAGTTTCAATCCAAACAACGAAGACGTGACCATTCTCGTGGCATATTTTGTGATAATGTGACCATATTGGCACATAGGTGTAGCTTGGTATAGGAAACAATGTTAACGAACTGAGTTTTTTAAAATTATTTTTATAAATATCATTTTCATTTTTTAAGTGCCAAAAATGATTTTTTTGTGAAGTAAGTACAAACAATATGGTGCAAAATGGCACCCATCCAATTTTCACACAAAGTAGTCCAAATTTTATGGATAATCGACAAATATGAGGATTTTTCTTTCTTTCTACATAATTTCGGACATTTAAATGACTTTATGTTTATTTTCTGAAAGTAATTCCAAATTGAACTACAAGTGTGTGATAGTTTGCTCTGAAATTTTTAGAAAAATCACTTTAAGATACACAAATAGTGATTGTTTCACAGAAACATCGATAGTTTTGAAAATTCGACCTATTTCAACGAATAGCCATGCTCTCCATTTTGACATTTTTTTGAAAGTCCTCAAAGGAAATGAAGAAAACATCAAAAAACGAAATCCTTCGGCATGGAGTCCTCTTATGTGTACTAGTTGCTAGTAAAAATAATAAACTTGAGTTATTACAAAATTTTCAAAACAATCCTTCACAAAATGCTCAATCATCTATAAACATGTATAAGTTTCAATCCAAACAACGAAGACGTGACCATTCTCGTGGCATATTTTGTGATAATGTGACCATATTTGGCACATAGGTGTAGCTTGGTATAGGAAACAACGTTACCGAACTAAGTTTTTTTAAATTATTTTATAAATATCATTTTTCATTTTTAAGTGCCAAAAATTACTTTTTTTTGTGAAGTAAGTACAAACAATATGGTGCAAAATGGCACCCATCCAATTTTCACACAAAGTAGTCCAAATTTTATGGATAATCCACAAATATGAGGAATTTTCTTTCTTTCTACATAATTTCGGACATTTAAATGACTTTATGTTTATTTTATGAAAGTAATTCCAAATTGAACTACAAGTGTGTGATAGTTTGCTCTGAAATTTTAGAAAAATCACTTTAAGATACACAAATAGTGATTGTTTCACAGAAACATCGATAGTTTTGAAAAATTCGACCTATTTCAACGAATAGCCATGCTCTCCATTTTGACATTTTTTTGAAAGAACTCAAAGAAAATGAAGAAAACATCAAAAAAAATAAATCCTTCGGCATGGAGTCCTCTTATGCGTACTAGTTGCTAGTAAAAATAATAAACTTGAGTTATTACAAACTTTTCAAAAAACAATCCTTCACAAAATGCTCAATCATCTATAAACATGTATAAGTTTCAATCCAAACAACGAAGACGTGACCATTCTCGTGGCATATTTTGTGATAATGTGACCATATTTGGCACATAGGTGTAGCTTGGTATAGGAAACAATGTTAACGAACTGAGTTTTTTAAAATTATTTTTATAAATATCATTTTTCATTTTTTAAGTGCCAAAAATGACTTTTTTTGTGAAGTAAGTACAAACAATATGGTGCAAAATGGCACCCATCCATTTTCACACAAAGTAGTCCAAATTTTATGGATAATCCACAAATATGAGGATTTTCTTTCTTTCTACATAATTTCGGACATTTAAATGACTTTATGTTTATTTTCTGAAAGTAATTCCAAATTGAACTACAAGTGTGTGATAGTTTGCTCTGAAATTTTTAGAAAAAATCACTTTAAGATACACAATAGTGATTATTTCATAGAACCATCGATGGTTTTGAAAAAATCAACCTATTTCAACGAATAGCCATGCTCTCCATTATGACTTGTTTTTGAAAAAACTCAAAGAAAATGAAGAAAACATAAAAAAATAAATCCTTCGGCATGGAGCCCTCTTATGTGTACTAGTTGCTAGGAAAAATGATAACTTGAGTTATTACAAAATTTTCAAACAATCCTTCACAAAATGCTCAATCATCTATAAACATGTATAAGTTTCAATCCAAACAACGAAGACGTGACCATTCTCGTGGCATATTTTGTGATAATGTGACCATATTTGGCACATAGGTGTAGCTTGGTATAGGAAACAACGTTACCGAACTAAGTTTTTTAAAATTATTTTTATAAATATCATTTTTCATTTTTAAGTGCCAAAAATTACTTTTTTTTGTGAAGTAAGTACAAACAATATGGTGCAAAATGGCACCCATCCAATTTTTCACACAAAGTAGTCCAAATTTTATGGATAATCCACAAATATGAGGAATTTTCTTTCTTTCTACATAATTTCGGACATTTAAATGACTTTATGTTTATTTTATGAAAGTAATTCCAAATTGAACTACAAGTGTGTGATAGTTTGCTCTGAAATTTTTAGAAAAATCACTTTAAGATACACAAATAGTGATTGTTTCACAGAAACATCGATAGTTTTGAAAAATTCAACATATTTCAACGAATAGCCATGCTCTCCATTTTGACATTTTTTTGAAAGAACTCAAAGAAATGAAGAAAACATCAAAAAAATAAATCCTTCGGCATGGAGTCCTCTTATGTGTACTAGTTGCTAGTAAAAAATAATAAACTTGAGTTATTACAAAATTTTCAAAACAATCCTTCACAAAATGCTCAATCATCTATAAACATGTATAAGTTTCAATCCAAACAACGAAGACGTGACCATTCTCGTGGCATATTTTGTGATAATGTGACCATATTTGGCACATAGGTGTAGCTTGGTATAGGAAACAATGTTACCGAACTGAGTTTTTTAAAATTATTTTTATAAATATCATTTTTCATTTTTAAGTGCCAAAAATGACTTTTTTTTGGGAAGTAAGTACAAACAATATGGTGCAAAATGGCACCCATCCAATTTTCACACAAAGTAGTCCAAATTTTATGGATAATCCACAAATATGAGGAATTTTCTTTCTTTCTACATAATTTCGGACATTTAAATGACTTTATGTTTATTTTATGAAAGTAATTCCAAATTGAACTACAAGTGTGTGATAGTTTGCTCTTAAATTTTTAGAAAAATCACTTTAAGATACACAAATAGTGATTGTTTCACAGAAACAGCGATAGTTTTGAAAAATTCGACCTATTTCAATGAATAGCCATGCTCTCCATTTTGACATTTTTTTGAAAGAACTCAAAGAAAATGAAGAAAACATCAAAAAAATAAATCCTTCGGCATGGAGTCCTCTTATGTGTACTAGTTGCTAGTAAAAATAATAAACTTGAGTTATTACAAAATTTTCAAAACAATCCTTCACAAAATGCTCAATCATCTATAAACATGTATAAGTTTCAATCCAAACAACGAAGACGTGACCATTCTCGTGGCATATTTTGTGATAATGTGACCATATTTGGCACATAGGTGTAGCTTGGTATAGGAAACAACGTTACCGAACTAAGTTTTTTAAAATTATTTTATAAATATCATTTTTCATTTTTTAAGTGCCAAAAATACTTTTTTTTGTGAAGTAAGTACAAACAATATGGTGCAAAATGGCACCCATCCAATTTTCACACAAAGTAGTCCAAATTTTATGGATAATCCACAAATATGAGGAATTTTCTTTCTTTCTACATAATTTCGGACATTTAAATGACTTTATGTTTATTTTATGAAAGTAATTCCAAATTGAACTACAAGTGTGTGATAGTTTGCTCTGAAATTTTTAGAAAAATCACTTTAAGATACACAAATAGTGATTGTTTCACAGAAACATCGATAGTTTTGAAAAATTCAACATCTTTCAACGAATAGCCATGCTCTCCATTTTGACATTTTTTGAAAGAACTCCAAGAAAATGAAGAAAACATCAAAAAAATAAATCCTTCGGCATGGAGTCCTCTTATGTGTACTAGTTGCTAGTAAAAATAATAAACTTGAGTTATTACAAATTTTCAAAACAATCCTTCACAAAATGCTCAATCATCTATAAACATGTATAAGTTTCAATCCAAACAACGAAGACGTGACCATTCTCGTGGCATATTTTGTGATAATGTGACCATATTTGGCACATAGGTGTAGCTTGGTATAGGAAACAATGTTACCGAACTGAGTTTTTTAAAATTATTTTTATAAATATCATTTTTCATTTTTTAAGTGCCAAAAATGACTTTTTTTTGGGAAGTAAGTACAAACAATATGGTGCAAAATGGCACCCATCCAATTTTCACACAAAGTAGTCCAAATTTTATGGATAATCCACAAATATGAGGAATTTTCTTTCTTTCTACATAATTTCGGACATTTAAATGACTTTATGTTTATTTTATGAAAGTAATTCCAAATTGAACTACAAGTGTGTGATAGTTTGCTCTTAAATTTTTAGAAAAATCACTTTAAGATACACAAATAGTGATTGTTTCACAGAAACAGCGATAGTTTTGAAAAATTCGACCTATTTCAATGAATAGCCATGCTCTCCATTTTGACATTTTTTTGAAAGAACTCAAAGAAAATGAAGAAAACATCAAAAAAATAAATCCTTCGGCATGGAGTCCTCTTATGTGTACTAGTTGCTAGTAAAAATAATAAACTTGAGTTATTACAAATTTTCAAAACAATCCTTCACAAAATGCTCAATCATCTATAAACATGTATAAGTTTCAATCCAAACAACGAAGACGTGACCATTCTCGTGGCATATTTTGTGATAATGTGACCATATTTGGCACATAGGTGTAGCTTGGTATAGGAAACAACGTTACCGAACTGAGTTTTTTAAAATTATTTTTATAAATATCATTTTTCATTTTTTAAGTGCCAAAAATGACTTTTTTTGTGAAGTAAGTACAAACAATATGGTGCAAAATGGCACCCATCCAATTTTCACACAAAGTAGTCCAAATTTTATGGATAATCCACAAATATGAGGAATTTTCTTTCTTTCTACATAATTTCGGACATTTAAATGACTTTATGTTTATTTTCTGAAAGTAATTCCAAATTGAACTACAAGTGTGTGATAGTTTGCTCTGAAATTTTTAGAAAAATCACTTTAAGATACACAAATAGTGATTGTTTCACAGAAACATCGATAGTTTTGAAAAATTCGACCTATTTCAACGAATAGCCATGCTCTCCATTTTGACATTTTTTTGAAAGAACTCAAAGAAAATGAAGAAAACATCAAAAAAATAAATCCTTCGGCATGGAGTCCTCTTATGTGTACTAGTTGCTAGTAAAAATAATAAACTTGAGTTATTACAAAATTTTCAAAACAATCCTTCACAAAATGCTCAATCATCTATAAACATGTATAAGTTTCAATCCAAACAACGAAGATGTGACCATTCTCGTGGCATATTTTGTGATAATGTGACCATATTTGGCACATAGGTGTAGCTTGGTATAGGAAACAATGTTACCGAACTGAGTTTTTTAAAATTATTTTTATAAATATCATTTTTCATTTTTTAAGTGCCAAAAATGACTTTTTTTTGGGAAGTAAGTACAAACAATATGGTGCAAAATGGCACCCATCCAATTTTCACACAAAGTAGTCCAAATTTTATGGATAATCCACAAATATGAGGAATTTTCTTTCTTTCTACATAATTTCGGACATTTAAATGACTTTATGTTTATTTTATGAAAGTAATTCCAAATTGAACTACAAGTGTGTGATAGTTTGCTCTTAAATTTTTAGAAAAATCACTTTAAGATACACAAATAGTGATTGTTTCACAGAACAGCGATAGTTTTGAAAAATTCGACCTATTTCAATGAATAGCCATGCTCTCCATTTTGACATTTTTTTGAAAGAACTCAAAGAAAATGAAGAAAACATCAAAAAAATAAATCCTTCGGCATGGAGTCCTCTTATGTGTACTAGTTGCTAGTAAAAATAATAAACTTGAGTTATTACAAAATTTTCAAAACAATCCTTCACAAAATGCTCAATCATCTATAAACATGTATAAGTTTCAATCCAAACAACGAAGACGTGACCATTCTCGTGGCATATTTTGTGATAATGTGACCATATTTGGCACATAGGTGTAGCTTGGTATAGGAAACAATGTTAACGAACTGAGTTTTTTAAAATTATTTTTATAAATATCATTTTTCATTTTTTAAGTGCCAAAAATGACTTTTTTTGTGAAGTAAGTACAAACAATATGGTGCAAAATGGCACCCATCCAATTTTCACACAAAGTAGTCCAAATTTATGGATAATCCACAAATATGAGGATTTTTCTTTCTTTCTACATAATTTCGGACATTTAAATGACTTTATGTTTATTTTCTGAAAGTAATTCCAAATTGAACTACAAGTGTGTGATAGTTTGCTCTGAAATTTTTAGAAAAATCACTTTAAGATACACAAATAGTGATTGTTTCACAGAAACATCGATAGTTTTGAAAAATTCGACCTATTTCAACGAATAGCCATGCTCTCCATTTTGACATTTTTTTGAAAGAACTCAAAGAAAATGAAGAAAACATCAAACAAATAAATCCTTCGGCATGGAGTCCTCTTATGTGTACTAGTTGCTAGTAAAAATAATAAACTTGAGTTATTACAAAATTTTCAAACAATCCTTCACAAAATGCTCAATCATCTATAAACATGTATAAGTTTCAATCCAAACAACGAAGAAGTGACCATTCTCGTGGCATATTTTGTGATAATGTGACCATATTTGGCACATAGGTGTAGCTTGGTATAGGAAACAATGTTACCGAACTGAGTTTTTTAAAATTATTTTTATAAATATCATTTTTCATTTTTTAAGTGCCAAAAATGACTTTTTTTTGGGAAGTAAGTACAAACAATATGGTGCAAAATGGCACCCATCCAATTTTCACACAAAGTAGTCCAAATTTTATGGATAATCCACAAATATGAGGAATTTTCTTTCTTTCTACATAATTTCGGACATTTAAATGACTTTATGTTTATTTTATGAAAGTAATTCCAAATTGAACTACAAGTGTGTGATAGTTTGCTCTTAAATTTTTAGAAAAATCACTTTAAGATACACAAATAGTGATTGTTTCACAGAAACATCGATAGTTTTGAAAAATTCGACCTATTTCAATGAATAGCCATGCTCTCCATTTTGACATTTTTTTGAAAGAACTCAAAGAAAATGAAGAAAACATCAAAAAAATAAATCCTTCGGCATGGAGTCCTCTTATGTGTACTAGTTGCTAGTAAAAATAATAAACTTGAGTTATTACAAACTTTTCAAAACAATCATTCACAAAATGCTCAATCATCTATAAACATGTATAAGTTTCAATCCAAACAACGAAGATGTGACCATTCTCGTGGCATATTTTGTGATAATGTGACCATATTTGGCACATAGGTGTAGCTTGGTATAGGAAACAATGTTACCGAACTAAGTTTTTTAAAATTATTTTTATAAATATCATTTTTCATTTTTTAAGTGCCAAAAATGACTTTTTTTGTGAAGTAAGTACAAACAATATGGTGCAAAATGGCACCCATCCAATTTTCACACAAAGTAGTCCAAATTTTATGGATAATCCACAAATATGAGAAATTTTCTTTCTTTCTACATAATTTCGCACATTAAAATGACTTTATGTTTATTTTATGAAAGTAATTCCAAATTGAACTACAAGTGTGTGATAGTTTTCTCTGAAATTTTTAGAAAAATCACTTTAAGATACATAAATAGTGATTGTTTCACAGAAACGTCGATTGTTTGGTAAATTTTACCTATTTCAACCATCGATGCTTCACAATAAACCCCATATTTGGAGATTCAAACGCTGACACAGCTGGCCAATGAGACGCGAGGAACCACTTCCACGCGGATCACCCAACTGGACGAATATGAGCCGTCCATCAGCCAGCAATCCAACGGTGGATCTCCTCCCGAGAAACCCTAACGCCGCAGCCCGCAGCCACTGGTGGATCGACCTACCTACACCCTCCCACGGACGGATCCACCCACCCCGACGCATTCTCTCCCGTTCTCCCCGTCGATCCCCTTTCGTCTCTCTCTCCCCCGATTCAGATCGACGGCGGCACGTCCTCTGCGCCACCGCCCCATTCTCCCCCAGCCCTGGTGCCTCCTCCCTTCCGCTGGCCCCTCCTCTCCACCGCCGCGGCGTCACGAAACAGATCGACCACCGCCCGCCGCAGCCTCGCTGGAGAGAGATTCGCCGCCGCCCGGCGACCACGGCGTCGCGGCTGGCTTGCTCGCCGGCGCGCGCGTGCATGCTTTCATGCGCGGCACGCCGTCGAGCTGGCCGGAACATGGCGCGCACGTGGCCTGCCTTGGGTTTGCAGCGGCGTCGCTACACGCCGGCCACGGGTCTCCGGTCATCAGGACGGCGACGGCGCTGACACCAGCCTCCGAGGCCGTCTTCCACTTCGCGCTGCAGGTCTGGGTCGTCATCTTACCGAGGGCGCCGCATGGCCGACAGGCCGTGGATGCGCCGGATCTGATGCCGGGCGTGCTGCTGCTGGTGTCTTCCACGTCCTCGAGCGGACTGAGTAGTTTGTGCTCCACTGAGTAGTTTGTTTGTGCAAGTACATATACTCAGTGAACTTGCAAAATTCAGTCTGTTTAAGAATCTGTTGAACTTGCAAGATTTTTTTATCAATCCAAATCATAGCTGGATTAATCTGTTCGTTCAAGTTATGAAATTAATAAGTTGAGTAAGGTTTCAGAGGGTTACGCTTAGGTTTTGTACGTGTGCTAAATCCATGTTTTCATGTTTCTTGGAGCATTGTTCGCTGAATTTATTGCTTGCTTGTAGGACAGCAAGATGTGCAAGGTGTCCTGCAGTCTAATCTCAATATCTCATACAGCCTTGGCCCACATAACTATCTCCGACAGATTGCTCGATCTAGCATTAACCAAACATGTACACTACATATCAGATATCTGTCCATTATCATGTGATTCATTCATGTATTGCTCGATCATCAAGATGTGGTTGATGGAATCTGGGTTGTAATGCAGGAGGTGATTATGGGCCAGCATCTGAATGATCGCAACGCCATCCTCAATGGTAAGGTGAAGGGGAAGCTCAACGTCAACAGAGCATTTGGGGCGGGCTACCTGAAGCAGGTACACACCAATCAAACGGTGTCTCTGTTTCGTTTTCTTTTTTGATCTCTAGGACATTGGTGATATAGTGTAGAATGTAGACATGCATGTGACTGCCACTTTATGGGATCGACAAAGAAATTATGCTGTGCTCTACTCACTTGCTTTACTTATATCTTCACCATCAAACCATCACACCAGCTCACCAGCTCATCAGCAAATATCACTAGGGCATTGGTGTATCCATGTTTCTGTTAGTTACAGAGTGGTTAATTATATGCATGCAGTCTTGAGCTCATACTTATCTTCCAGGGGTGTACTTTTATTATTGAGCAAAGCATTGGTGCTGCCAAAGTAATATTTGACCTGTCCCTTGTTACCTTGTTCCCTTGATGAACACAAGGATGTCTTGTATAATCCATATAGCAGACTTTTTTTATTTGTAAATGTATAATCTATGCTTGTAAATATAATATGTGGTTATAAATATATAACATGTCATTATATTCTGATTTGTTACATAGATTGATTTGCTCCATTCTGTATGAAATGAAAATTAATAATGTATAGCTGGCATATTGTATTTTTTTTGTTTTGTTTACAAGCTTTGCCGAGTGTTTTGATAAAAATACTTGGCAAAGCCTTTGTCGAGTGGCTTTATGTACACTTGGCAAAGAATGTTGCTTTGCCGACGGCCGGTTGGCGCAACACTCGGCAAAGAATACGTGGCTTTGCCGACGGCCATGTCAAGAAGCACTCGGCAAAGACCCATGCCACGTGGTGTCCCCGTTAACGTTTGGTTAACGTTTGTTGCTTTTGTTTGCCGAGCGCTTCATTTTAACACTCGGCAAAGGCTTTGCCGAGCGCCCCGATAAAAAGAACTCGGCAAAGAGCTCTTTACCGGTCGTTCCTATGCCGACACCGTTTGCCGACGGTGTGCACTCGGCAAAGCCTTTGCCGAGTGGTTTACGGCCTTTGCCAAGTGTTTTGAGCACTTGGCAAACCCAGATTTTCCCATAGTGCGTTTTCATGAAGGATTGCTGGTATGCTAGTTAGTTCTTTTCTTTTTACTGCTTGAGATGCAGGATGGATGGCTAGGAAGTATGGAATGTTGATTCGTGGTATATGCTTGGCATTCTTAATTTCATAGATTATGGCGGATGGGTATGAGCGCCAACGTATTATCGGTCTAAAGTGAACGCTCCTTGTAGGCCAAATAATACCATCAGCACAGTCGTTTCAAAATTAAGAGGTGTACACTCCACACACCAGACTGAAAATATATGAAGAATGTTGAAGAATGAGGTGCCTTCTGCACCGACAATAAGTAAAAATTGCAACATTGCCTTGCCACCAATATCAACACCATCAGTGTCCACAAAGTTGCCAATTACGGCCACCTTGTGATGCGACATGGCCAGGCATATCTCCACCAGTTAAGGCCATTAGTGTTCAGATAAACATGTTGATAATGTCAATTACACCATAATTCTATTTCACCAATACATATGATTTCCCTAGTCGTTATTCATGTCTACTAGATGTATCCATACAAGAAAAACTCATCGCGGTAGGATTAATCTCGACCTCCCACAACTCACGGGTACAGCTCCATCGTCGCAGTATGATGTCACACCGGCTGATTACAGCTAGAGTAGTACAGTACAGCAGCACAACAATTTTTCATCTACCAACCAGTGTTGAACCAATCAGTTAAGAACAGCCAAGACGGAGCGTGCGTGCATCAGAGACTCACGTCTGGATGACGGCGCAATCAATCGGGGACGCTAGATCGCGATGGCGGCGGGACGGCGGTCGATCGCGGCGGAGGCAACGACGCGCGCTCGATTGGCTAGCGGCGGAGGCAGCGGCGCTCTCGATCGGATGGCGGATGAGATGGGAAGTCCTGGCCGAGGAAAAGAAAAATCAAACCCGATCGTGTGCTCCTTGGTCAACCGGAATGACAGACTAAAAAGTCTAAAATGCCCTCAATTACAGACGGCCAGATCTACCCGGTACTCCAGCTCGTGGTGTTGGAGTACCAGGGTACTGTAAAAATCCTCTTATTTAAAGAAAAATCTTTGAAATGAACACTTGCATAAAATGCTTTCCCTCTCCCCGCGAAGGATGCGAGGGTGCAAATCGGTGAAATATTTTTGCAAGTGTTTCCTCTCCCCAATTTCCCATAAGAACTAGCACGTCAACTCTTTACTTCATGACGACAGACCTACCGTCTCGTTGGCGATGCTCTTTTCTGGGGCTAATTCACCGCTTTCTTTCCACTACCCATTGTTTTGGACAGTTCACGGTCTCAAGTCTCAACACCACACAACCTTTTTTGTTCTTCAGATGAACCAATAGGCAACACGTTCAGATGAACAAAAAGGCGACACATTGTTTTGCCTATAGTATATTGAAAGCAAGTTCTCTGTTAGAATTTGCGCAAAGTGTTGTTGATGTAGTCTAACAGTGTGAGGGAATTGCCTCCAAATTCCAAAGAAGAGGATTCCGAAGATCGATCATTTTCACGAGGAAGTTTCTCCAACCCATTTCTGCATGGTGATCATTGCACCTGCGTTGGAGTTTCTTCCTATCCCGCCTGCCTTCCGTTGGCATCTGGACAGTATCCCAAGGAGTATTTTCCTGAAGACCAACATGCATGGATGCAACTGGAACGTGCGGGTCGGTCAATGGGATGACTGCCATGTATCAAGGCTGGCCAGGCTTTGCCATCGCTCATAAGGTCAAGATGGCGTACTTTTTGACCTTCAAGGTGTTTACAAGAGGACTCTGTCAAGCTTATGGATACGCTTAACAGGGGAGTATTTGTATCTGGGGTTTAGGCTATGGAGGCTATGGCTTCGGCTTGATGTAGATGCGGTCCTGTAGGATGAGCGAATGATGATCTTTGGGGAGGATGTCCATTGGTATTTATATTCTTCCGTAGGAGCCTTTCTCTTGTACGATTAGCGTTTCCTATTGTCTTGTACAAGAAATTTAGATCTTGTAACCTTCCTTCAATGTGGTTTGGTTTAACGGTAATCTTCGAAAAGTAATCATGCAGCATGGCAGGTCAGGTCGGTTGGAGCTTCTAGAAAAGAGTCGCACGGCCGGAGGTGTCCTTATACGTCGTGGGCTCTAAGTGGTATAGGTCCATACGATTATGATCCAAACCCACTTATCTCCGACAAAACTGCTAGCAAAGTAGTATATATATGAAAAATCCATACGGTTCTCGGTCTGACAAGTCCAAAAGCTCTATAGAAAAAATTGCGAAGACAATCATAATTATCCTACGAGTTTCCTTAGCAAATTTTCATTAAGCTATTTAGACTAGTGGGTGAAAATAGTACAAGTGCTTTCCTTTTAAAAATCTCGAAATAGGTTTTCATTCCGCTTTATAAATTAAATATAGCTACACGGTTGAACCGATACAGAGTGATGATGGAACGCTCCTAGAAGTAGATCAAATATAAAATAAAACTACAGGAGTACCCTCACCCACCATGAAACACCGAAGACAAACGACTAGTGGTGTACCTACACCTCCTTGTGAAAATGTTGGACATCGTCGCCTCACACCCACCAAGCTATCATGTGGAGGGGCCACCTACCCTCTCGCTTTGGGCCCTACAGTGTAGATCCTGCCAACAAATACCGAGTAACAAGAATGTACACAACTGAGTCACTAGTAAAAGATAGGAGGCCACCGAGAACACCCCATGACGGGACCAAAGTGTTTCGATAAAGGATATGAGCATGTCCGAAGATGATAGCGTGATGAGATCGAAAGGGGCCGGAGATCCACAACGACGCGCTGAAAGAACAAGCTATGTCCCGGATGTCGCCTAGAGGGGGGGGGGGTGAATAGGCGATTAACACTTTTTCTAATTAGGGGCTTGATAATTGCGGAATAAAACTATGTGTTTAAATTAACAAGCCAACAACCTAAAATACTAGGTTTACCTAATGTGCACCAACAACTTATGCTAAGTAAGGCAAGCAACAAGGTGATAGCAAGATATGAACTTCAAGTACGAAGGCTATCACAAAGTAAAGTGCATAAGTAAAAGCTCGGGTATAGAAATAACCGAGGCACGCGGAGACGAGGATTTATTCCCGAGTTCCTCCTTGTTAAGGGAGTACGTCTCGTTGGAGGGGCGTGAGCTCGCCACAAGAGGCCTACTCAAGATGCCACAAAGGGCTCACCCTATTCTCTGATGAACCGCACCAAAAGGTTTGGTTCACCTTCCACTATCGGAATCCTTCGAGGCGGAATCCGGAGCCTTTACACCACTAAGCTTGGGGCACATATCCACAACCGAATTGGAGGCTCCCAAGAATCACAACAACACCGTCTAGGGTCCAATGACCCAAGAGTAACAAGCTCCCAACCTTCAATCCCACGAATCACCGTGGGGAGCACAACCCAATGCACCTAATGCAAAAGGCAAGAACACACCAAGTGGTCAAATCCTTCTCCCCAAAATCCAACCAAAGCAACTAATGCTATGGAGGGATTTAGGAGGAAGAACAAAGGAGAAACACTAAGAACTCCAAAATCTAGATCCAACGAGTTCCCCTCACTTAGAGGAGATTTTGTTTGGTGGAAATGTAGATCTAGATCTCCTCTCACTTTTCCCTCAAAGATATGCAAGAATCATGGGAGGGATTGAGAGGGGGCAAGGTTTTCCAAGGTAAACAATGGTGTGAGAGAGAGGGGAAAACGTGCTGGAAGAACCCTTGGTCACTTTGGGGAAGAAGGGGGCCTTTTATAGGTCTCTACAAAAAAGAGCCGTTGCAGGAAACTTACCCCGGAGACTCCGGTCTGCCCAGGCCGGAGACTCCGGCCCAAACCGGAGACTCCGGGGTCATTCCGGGGTGTCTCTGGCAGGGCAACAGAGCCGCGCCACCCGTTCGACGAAAATCCAAAGTTTCAGACCGGAGACTCCGGTCTAGGGCCGGAGACTCCGGCCTACAGAAAACCTGCAAAAACAGCAAAACGAAAACTACAATAACTTTTTCACCCAGACTCCGATTTCGATGATCTTGGGCTCGTTGGAACCGTAACGAAAAGCTCTACAAGATCATGCAGAGAAACATCATAGTCCTACAAAGGAGAATAAAACAAAATGTAGAAAGGTAAACCATCTCTAAAAAGGAATAACCGGTAAATTCTCCAATATCAAAAACCAACAAGTTTTTCATCAAGACTCCGTTTTCTATGATATTGGGCTTGTTTCAAAGATAATCACAAGCCCTACAAGATCATGCATATACACATCATAGTCCATCATGTGAGGAGGAAATCATAAGGAGAGAGTTTGACCTCTCTTAGAAGAGACAAACCGGAAAAACCTCCAATATCAAAAACGCAAGAAGATATTCATGAAATCCATTTTTGATGAACTAGAGCTTGGTATGGATATGAAAACAAGCTCTAAATTCTCACATGGATAAAATCCAAATAACAACCAAGAAAGATGATTGCGAAGATGCAAAGGTTTGTTCTCTCTACTACGATACGATCAAGATATTCGGTCGAGAGCCCCTCTTGATAGTATGGTTAACTATCCTATAATCTGGTCTCTCACTAACATCATGAGACCGGTAAAATAGAAACCCTATCAAGATCATACCTTTGCCTTGCGCATAAATCCACTTGAGGTCGAAGAAGATGATCTTCATCTCCTCAAGACGCACCACCTTTCTTGATTGCGCTTTGCTTGATGAAGATTCACATGGCTCCCCCATACACCAAGATGGGAGAAGCACCTCTTCGGCATATCTTCACTTGGCCTTTATCAACAAAAGATCTTCTTCCCTTAACATCGACTCCAACACATGGAGAACAAGCAAGACCTTGACTCCAACAAATGGAGACAAGCAAGCTAATGGACACACATATGAATATAGCTCAATGCAAACATTAGTCCATAGAGATTGTCATTAATTACCAAAACCATGCATGGGAGCAACCATGCACTTTCACGCGCTCAAGAAGATCGATGACGATGTGATACGTCTTCGACGTATCTATAATTTTTGATGTTCCATGCTTGATTATATAACAGTGCCACATGTTTTTATAATATTTTTATATCATTTTGGCATGATTTATGGAACTAACCTATTAACAAGGTGCCTAGTGCCAGTTCCTGTTTTCTGCTGTCTTTTTCTTTCAGAAAAGTTGTTCTGTGAAGTTTCTCGGAACGCGCTGAAAATTTACGCGATTTATTTCCAAGTTGAAACAAAGACGGAACCTGAAGGACGCCCGGAGGGGAGGCTCCCAGCCTCCAGACGCCCTCCAGGCGCGGCCCCACCCTAGGCCTCGCCTAAGGCCCACCTGGCACCCTCCTTCGTCGCCTCGAGTCCCCTCTTCGCCTATAAATTGGTCTTCGCCCCGAAAACCCTAATCCCCGATCATATTTTCCAGAAGACGTCCGAGGCCGCCGCCATCTCCAACCCTAGTTTGGGAGGGTTCTGCAGCTCTTCTTGGCACCCTGCCGGAGAGGGAAATCGACACCGGAGGCATCTACACCACCATGCCTGCCTTCGGAGTGATGCGTGAGTAGTCCACCACGGGACTACGGATCCATAGCAGTAGCTAGATGGTTGTCTCTTCTCCTTGTACTCCATTGCTAAGATCTTGTGAGCTGTCTATCATGATCAAGATCATATTATCTGTAACTGCTACATGATTGTGTTTGCATGGATCCAATGAATTGTGGAAGTCGTTACTTTTGTTCATCAATGTGTTGTGTTTTATCTATGATCTTTCCTGCTCTCCGATGCTAGTGGATGCTTTGGCCAAGTAATTATTAGTGTTGTATGAGGGAGTATTTATGCTAGATAGTGGGTTCATGTATCTCTTGTCTGAGCTCGGGTTGACAGAAACGATTAAGACAAGAGATGTGTTGTTGCCACTAGGGAGAAAACAACGGTGTGATTTCCTTGTGTTATTTACATTGCTTACATTATGCGCTTTGCTTATTGCAATGATCTATTGCTTGCAACTTAATACTTTTGGGTGACATGCTGGATAGCGATCCCGGAGTGGATTATTAGTCATAGATGCAGTTGGATAACGGTCTATGTATTTTGACGTAATGCCCATATTATATGAAACGGTAAACTATATTGTTTTATGGTAGCCTTGTTGTGCGCCCACAATTCTGTCAATTGCCATGTTGTAATTTGTTTACCCATCATGTATATCTTCTGGAGAGACACCGCTAGTGAACTGTGGATCCCGGTCCTATTTTCCTACATTGTTTACAACCATTTTAATAGCTTTTCATCATCATTTGCTTGCTGGTCATAATTCACTCTCATCATATTTTACATCCACACATTTAATTCTTTGTGTTCAGTAAGCCAGAGAGATTGACAACCTCTCTGTTTCGTTGGGGCAAAGTAGTTTGTTTGTGATTGTGTGCAGATCCACGTCAATTATTGTTAAACGGCACCATTGACACCTTGCGAAGCCTTCTCCAAGTCCTACTGGATTCGATAACATTGGTTTTGTAATCAAGGGAAAACTGTGCATCATACCTTCCTCTTGGGGTTCCCCAGCGAACGTGTGATCCACGTCATCAAGCTTCTTTTCTGGCGCCGTTGCCGGGGACTTGGAAGCTTCAGCTAGGGGAGTTTCACACATCCTTTCACTTTACTTTGTTATTGTCTTTCTTAGTATATTTTTTGTTAGTCTTGTTTTGCCTTTCGTTTGCTCTAAAACTGAAAAACACAAAAAAAATAAAAATTCCAGCACCTAGTTTATTTCGGTTTTGTCCAGTTATTATGTCTTGTTCTTTACTTTCTATCAATGGTTACTTTCGGTGAGACTAGATCTGATGGGCAAGGTGGTTTCACAGAGGAACAACAGAAATATTATAAGGAATACCGCTTGTCTAAAAAAGGGAAACACTTATGGGCACAAATAGATAAATTGAATAGTCTTGCTGAAAACTTTTGCTCTACATATGATGAATCCTGGTGCTTTAATGAATCTTTTTGCTATAAGAGGCATAAACACCTCCCTTTCCAATGTGGTTATAATGATAATGAAATATTGACCTCTGATGCTAAAGGAAACTATGATTTTGATAATCTTGAACAAATTGAAGAATTTGTTGTTTTTATGGGTGCCTATGAAATTACTTCTATGCTTCAAGATATTGATGATGCTTCTTAAAAATCTGAAAATTTTGTTATACTTGGATATTGCCTTGAGTATTACAATGATAATCCTTATATTACTGAATTTTTTGAGAGAACTTATCCTCCAAAAGAAGAGATTGTTGCCTTGCAGGAAATCATGGAAGAAGAAATTGCTGAAACTGAAAGCTCATTGGATGAAAAAGAGGAAGAGAGTGATAAACAAAAGGAGGAAGAATGGATTAGCTACCCATGCCTACCTTCTAATGAGAGTAACTCTTTAAGTCTTACATTATTTGATTGCCCTCCATGCTTACCAAAGGATGATGAATGTTATGTTCCTATAGATTCTCTTGAAATATCCCTTTTTGAGGAAATTTATGCTTGCTACACTTATGACTACAATTCTCCTGTTAAACATCACCCAAACTCAAAGAAAACAAAAATAAACATGTTTAATAATGGGATTGGAAAGGTCATGACTTCTGTTTATTTTGATCATACTATTTTGGAGCTTAATAAAAATTATGTGTTTGTAGATCATGAAAATCATGTGTTAAGTGATAGTTATATTGTTGAGTTTGTTCATGATGCTACTGGAAATTATTTTGAGAGAGGGAAATATGGTTGTAAAAAATTTCATGTCACTAAAACACCTCTCTTTATATTGAAAGTTTTAAAATTGCACTTGTTTTATCTTCCTATGCTTATCACTATGTTCTTCATGGATTTATTTGATTACAAGATTCCTATGCATAGGAACTGGGTTAGGCTTAAATGTGTTTGATATTTGCTTCTTGATGCTCTCTTTTGTTTCAACTCTTATTCTTATGAGAGCATCATTAAAATCATTGCGCCTAGCTAAAAGGCGTTAAAGGAAAGTGCTTATGTTAAATTTTTGGGTGATGTTACTTCTGTAACAACTCCCTTGTATCTTTTTGTTTTGGTTTTTGGTGCCAAGAATAGCCTCTAAAGAGAGGAAGACTAATTGGTGAGTTTGCTGTCCAGAAACAGATTTTTGTTCTTCATTGTTCGAAAATCCAAAAAAATCACAGAACGTCATCTGTGGTAGCAAATTTTTGAAAGCAAGCATTAGGGTTTTGTCTACCTTGCTCTAGTTTTAAGTTTTCTGATTTGACATCCAGAAGTGCCCCGAAAAAATTAATCTTTACAGTCTGTTCTGTTTTTGACAGATTATGTCCTTAGTTTTGCATTGCTTCTTTCACGGGCAGAGTGAAGTTCTTTACAAAGCTGGAACTTTACTTAGACCATTGCGACAGTAGCTAATGTTGTAAAAAAATAAGTTCATTATATGTGCTTTGGAACTGAAGGAAGATATTGTTTTTGTGGACTAACCCCTATAATGAAGTTGCTATAAGTTTTGCGTGAAGAAAGTTTTCAAGTTTCCAAGTGCGAGGTGATGAAGGAAGATCAAGAAGGGATAAAAGCCTAAGCTTGGGGAGGCTCCCCATGGACCCTCCTCTGAAACATCCAAGAAGTCACAAGCGTCTAAGCTTGGGGATGCCCAAGGCATCCCCTTCTTCATCAACAATCATCGGTTTCTCTCATGGTACTATATTTTTATTCCTTTACACATTATGTCCTGTTCTTGGAGCGTCAGTTTGTTTTTACTTTCAATTTGTTTGTGTTTTGTTCTTTGGTCTTTGCAATAATTTGGATCCATGCATGCTTGTTTGGGAGAGAGACATGCTCCGCTTTTTCATTATACACTCATGTTCTTTACTTACATGTGTTGAGTGTTTAGCCTTTGTTATTTTGCTTCCGGCTCTTGTTTTCAAGCATCTCTTGTTCAGAGTTGTTAGCTTTTGTAGTTAGGAAGTATTGCCCTTGTTGTTTCACCCTTTTAGTTTTGTTTCAAATAAGTTGATTGGTGTTTGGTTGAGTGGAAATTATCATGTAGGAAGTGTAAAAAGTGCTACTTAATCTTGTAGATCTTTGTCTTGAATCTTTGATACTCTTCAATTGTTTAGAGATATGAAGTAGATTAATGCTTAAACTTGTGGATCATCTAGTAAGAATAGATTAGTAAACAACTACTGAAAAGCTTTAAAATTGTGGTGCTTGTCCTGCTTGGTAGTTCTCAAAGTCTAGATATTCTTTTTGCAAAGAGTTGGTTTGTCTAACAAGGTGGACGGTGTGAAGTCCAGTGGTTATGCATGATCTATATCTGTAGTCATTCATTGAACCAAGTTGATGTTATGTGTTTGCTTGATATCCTGCTAAGCCAAAAATTCCGTCTGAGAGGGAATACTTCTCGTGCATCAAACTCCCAGAGCCAAATATCTTTTCCATTTGTGTCCACCATACCTACCTACATGTGGTATTTTCCTGACACTCCAAGTAAATTTTTTATGTGCTATCTTTAAACTTTCAAAATTCTCCTTTTTGTTCCTCTGTTTTTAAGCTCATGAGGAAGCAGTAGGAAGCTAGATATAACCTGTGACAAGAAAGGTCATTTCCCCCCTTTCACCCGGTGTTGATGGTTCACGTCCTCACTTGAATTTGACCCGAGATCGGCTGAAGCAAAATATAAATATAACTCACCATTCTCCTCCGCACAATGAAAACCTGAGAAATCAGTCAAAACATTGGTTAGTGGTGAAACAAAGGAGAAAAGAGGAGCGACCTCATTCCTCTAAAACCATCCGCTCTCAAAAGTCTAAAAGCCTTGCTTGAAATGGGGGACTAGCTAGTTTCTTTACTGTGAAGTCGTTGACGAAAGCATGCATCTCAAAATTGTTTTACTTCTGTCAAAAATCAAAAAAAATATTAAAAAGCTCTAGCACATGACTAATCCCTGCTTCCCTCTGCGAAGGGTCTTTCTTTTACTTTTATGTTGAGTCAGTTTTCCTCTTCCTTCTTAACCCCCTCAAGTAATCACTTGGTATCAACTTTGGTTAATGTTTTACTTCATGTTATCTTTGTGTATAACTGTGAAAACTCTGTATTGAGTTTATCTTGAGATAAACAAGTTGCAAGTTGAAGTTTTTTGCTGAAAACTTAAATCCTCCTTTGTGTTGGCCAAACCCCTTTGTTGAACTAATATTGCTTTGTGAGATATCAATCATTGTCAAGTGTTATACTTTTAAATCTCCAAGGTACTCTTTTTTAGTAAATTCTTGCTTACATGTTACACCTGGTTAATCATTGTTTGTTTCATTCAATGAACCTTTGTTTTGGATCAATGCATTCAATTCATATGCTTTACATGATTACATGATCAAGATTGTGTTGGTAGCATGTCACTTCAAAAATTATTTTGTTATCACTTACCTACTCGAGGACGAGCAAGAGTTAAGCTTGGGGATGCTGATACGTCTCCGACGTATCTATAATTTTTTATGTTCTATGCTTGATTATATATCAATTCCACATGTTTTTATAATATTTTTTATATCATTTTGGCATGATTTATGGAACTAACCTATGAACAAGATCCCCAGTGCCAGTTCATGTTTTCTGCTGTCGTTTTGTTTCAGAAAAGTTGTTTTGTGAAGTATCTCGGAACGCACTGAAAATTTACGTGATTTATTTCCAAGTTGAAACAAAGACGGAACCCGAAGGACGCCCGGAGGGGAGGCTCCCAGCCTCCAAACGCCCTCCAGGTGCGACCCCACCCTAGGCCACACCTGGGGCCCACCTGGCGCCCTCCTTCGTTGCCTCTTCGCCTATAAATTGGTCTTCACCCCGAAAACCCTAAATCCCCAATCATATTTTCCAGAAGACGTCCGAGGCCACCGCCATCTCCAACCCTAGTTCGGGAGGGTTTTGCAGCTCTTCCTGACACCCTGTTGGAGAGGGGAATCGACACCGGAGGCATCTACACCACCATGCCTGCCTCCGGAGTGATGTGTGAGTAGTCCACCACGGGACTATGGATCCATAGCAGTAGCTAGATGGTTGTCTCTCCTCCTTGTACTCCATTGCTTAGATCTTGTGAGCTGCCTGTCATGATCAAGATCATATTATCTGTAACTGATACATGATTGTGTTTGCATTGATCCGATGAATTGTGGAAGTCATTACTTTTGTTCATCTATGTGTTGTGTTTTATTTATGATCTTGCATGCTCTCCGATGCTAGTGGATGCTTTGACCAAGTAATTATTTGTGTTGTATGAGGGAGTATTTATGCTAGATAGTGGGTTCATGCCTCTCTTGTCTGAGCTCGGGTTGACAGAAAAGATTAAGATAAGAGATGTGTTGTTGCCACTAGGGAGAAAACAGCGGTGTGATTTTCTTGTGTTATTTACATTGCTTACATTATGCACTTTGCTTATTGCAATGATCTATTGCTTGCAACTTAATACTTTTGGGTGACATGCTGGATAGCGATCCCGGAGTGGATTATTAGTCATAGATGCAGTTGGATAACGGTCTATGTATTTTGACGTAATGCCCATATTAGATGAAATGGTGAACTATATTGTTTTATGATAGCCTTGTTGTGTGCCCACAATTCTGTCAATTACCATGCTGTAATTTGTTTACCCATCATTTATATCTTCTGGAGAGACACCGCTAGTGAACTGTGGATCCCGGTCCTATTTTCCTACATTATTTACAACCGTTTTAATAGCTTTTCATCATCATTTGCTCGCTGGTCATAATTCACTCTCATCATATTTTACATCCACACATTTAATTCATTGTGTTCAGCAAGCCGGAGAGATTGACAACCTCTCTGTTTCGTTGGGGCAAAGTAGTTTGTTTGTGATTGTGTGCAGGTCCACGTCAATTATTGTTAAACGGCGCCGTTGACACCTTTCTAAGCCTTCTCCAAGTCCTACTGGATTCGATAACCTTGGTTTTGTAAACAAGGGAAAATTGCTTATGTACTGCATCATACCTTCCTCTTGGGGTTCCCCAGCGAACGTGTGATCCACGTCATCACGATGCCACGGGTGGTCATTGCTGAGATTGAGACTGAAATAGTGCGGGCAAGGTAACTACAATGGTGCCCCTAGGTGGGTCACGACTCTCACAGGCATCACCGCGGCTAGCTCCAGACACTAGGTTTTCGTCTGAAATTGCACCAACAGCCCAACCGGGTCCAACGGATCGCCCGCTGCCACTAAAAGAGACCTCCGGGACAAATCTGGAAGCCACCACTTTCGAAACACCAAAAACTCCAGGATCCCCTTTGCCTGCTCCATGCCATACACATGGACAAAGAGAAGTCATCAGTGTTGCATCGCCACTCGTTGAAGAGCCGACCGCGCAGTCCATGTTCCAGGGTTGTCTCCCCGACATCCAAGATCTCGTGCCTATGGAGTGGCAAACAACACCATAGCGAGCCGAAGGCACAAATGGGGGAGGCCAACGTCACATCCGAGAACGCCTAGCTCGTATCCTAATACGTCTCCGACGTATCTATAATTTTTGATGTTCCATGCTTGATTATATATCAGTGCCACATGTTTTTACAATGTTTTATATCATTTTGGCATGATTTATGGAACTAACCTATTAACAAGATGCCTAGTGCCAGTTCCTATTTTCTGTTGTCTTTTTGTTTCAGAAAAGTTGTTCTGGAAAGTTTCTTGGAATGCACTGAAAATTTTTAGGAATTATTTCCTATATGAAACAAATACGGAACCCGAAGGACGCCCGGAGGGGAGCCCCAGGGGCTCCAGACGCCCTCCAGGCGTAGCCCCACCCTAGGTCGTGCCTGGGGCCCACCTGGGCGGCTCCTTCGCCTCCTCGCGTCGCCTCTTCGCCTATAAAATCCCCGCAAAAACCCTAAGAGACGAGATCATATTTCCAGAAGATGTCCGAGGCCGCCGCAATCTCCAACCCTAGTTCGGGAGGGTTCTACAGCTCTTCCTGGCACCCTGCCGGAGAGGGGAATCGACACCGGAGGCATCTAACCACCATGCCTGCCTCTGGAGTGATGCGTGAGTAGTCCACCACGGGACTACGGGTCCATAGCAGTAGCTAGATGGTTGTCTCTCCTCCTTGTACTCTCCATTGCTTAGATCTTGTGAGCTGCCTATCATGATCAAAATCATCTATTTGTAATTGCTACATGATTGTGTTTGCATGGATATGATGAATTGTGGAAGTCATTACTTTTGTTCAGTTATGTGTTTCATCTATGATCTTGCATGCTCTCCGATGCTAGTGGTTGCTTTGGCCGAGTAATTGTTAGTGTTGTATGAGGGAGTATTTATGCTAGATAGTGGGTTCATGCCTCTCTTTGTCTAAAGTTCGGTGACAGGAACGGTTAAGGCTAGAGATGCGCTATTGCCACTAGGGAGAAAATGGCGGTATGATTTCTTCGTGTTATCTACATTGCTTACATTATGCACTTTGCTTATTGCAATGATCTGTTGCTTGAAACTTAATACTTTTGGGTGACATGCTAGATAGCGATCCCAGAGTGGATTATTAGTCATAGATGCGGTTGGATGACGGTCTATGTATTTTGACGTAATGCCCATATTAGATGAAGCGGTGAACTATATTGTTTTATGATAGCCTTGTTGTGCGCCTACAATTCTGTCAATTGCCCTGTAATTTGTTTACCCATCATGTATATCTTTTGGAGAGACACCTCTAGTGAACTGTGGACCCCGGTCCTATTTTCCTACATTGTTTACAACTGTTTTAATATCTTTTCATCATCATTTTCTCGCTGGTCATATTTCAACCTCATCATATTTTACATCCACACATTTAATTCTTTGTGTTTGGCAAGCCGGAGAGATTGACAACCTCTCTGTTTTGTTGGGGAAAAGTATATTAGTGATTGTGTGCAGGTCCACGTCAATAATCGAGAAACTGCGCTATTGACACCTTGCTAAGACTTCTCCAAGTCCTACTGGATTCAATAACCTTGGTTTTGTAATCAAGGGAAAACTTCTTCTGTACTGCATCATACCTTACTCTTGGGGTTTCCCAACATCACGATATCAAGAAATTTTCTGGCGCCGTTGCCGGGGACTTGGAAGCTTCAGCTAGGGGAGTTTCACACATCCTTTCACTTTACTTTGTTATTGTCTTGCTTAGTATATTTTTTGTTAGCCTTGTTTTGTCTTTTGTTTGCCTTAAAACTGAAAAACACAAAAAAAAATAAAAATTCCAGCAACTAGTCTCTTTTTGTTTTGCTTAGTTTCTTGCTTCTATCTTGTGGAAATGAGTTCAGCTGAGAACACCAAGTTGTGTGACTTCACTAGCACAAATAATGATGACTTTATATGCACACCTATTGCTCCACCGGCTGCTACATCCGAATTCTATGAGATAAAGCCTGCTCTGTTAAATCTTGTCATGAAAGAGCAATTTTCTGGTGTTAGTACTGATGATGCCGCCTCTCATTTAAATAACTTTGTCGAGTTATGTGATATGCAAAAATATAAAGAAGTAGAGGGTGACATCATAAAACTGAAACTTTTTTCTTTTTCCTTAAGATGACGTGCTAAAGATTGGTTATTGTCTTTGCCTAAAATTAGTATTAACTCTTGGACTAAATGCAAAGATGCCTTTATTGGGAAGTATTATCCACCTGCAAAAATTATACAACTAAGGAGTAACATTATGAACTTTAAACAATTTGATAATGAACATGTTGCTCAAGCTTGGAAAAGAATGAAGTCTCTAGTAAAAAACTGTCCCACTCATGGATTGACTACTTGGATGGTCATCCAAACTTTTTATGCAGGATTAAATGTTTCTTCAAGGAATTTATTGGACTCGGCCGCTGGAGCGACCTTCATGTATACCACATTAGGTGTTGCAACAAAACTCTTGGATGAGATGATGGCAAATTATTCGCAATGGCACACAGAGAGAGCTCCTAGTGGTAAGAAGGTAAATTCTGTCGAGGAAAATTCCTCTTTGAGTGATAAGGTTGATATGGTTATGTCTATGCTTGCTAGTAAACAAGTTCCTATTGATCCAAATAATGTTCCTTTAGCTTCTTTGGTGGCTCAAGAGGAGCAAGTTGATGTTAATTTTGTTAAAAATAATTTCAACAACAACGCTTATAGGAACAACTTTGGTAATAATAATTATAAACCTTATCCACCAAATAATGGTAATCAATATGGAAATTTTTATGGTAATTCTTACAACAATAATAGAGGTGTGTCCTCTGATCTTTAAAGCATGCTTAAGGATTTTATCACTTCACAAAAGTCTTTCAATAAAATTGTTGAAGAAAAGCTCGAGAAACTTGATAATCTTATTCTTAAAGTGGATAGTCTGTCCCATGAAGTTGATTTCCTTAAAATAAAAATTTTGCCTCGTGATGTTAAGGAACATAAAACTTTGAATGCCATACAAGTGACAATTGATAATAATATAATAATGTTGGCCGAGCTTCATGTTAGATGGGAAAGAGAAGGAAAAGAAGCTGGAATTGCTAAAATAAGTAAGGTTGCTAATGTTTGCACTATTTATACTAATGAGGATATTAAAATGTTAAATGCTCAAGAGTCATCTACAGCACATAAGTATGCTAATAGTAAAAGAATTGGAGTAGGAAAAATTTCTACCATGCCTAAAAACAACCCAAAACTTTCAGTCAACACAGAAACTGTTGTTGATAAAAATGCTGAAATTGGTTTTGATGATAAGGATTCTTTAGGTGGTAATGCTCCTGTTATTTTTTATGACAATGATCTTGATTTTGATAATTGTAACCTTACTGAAGTCATAAAGTTTTTACAAAATCTTGCTAAAACACCTAATGCTAGTAAAATGAACTTGGCTTTTACTAAGCATATCACTAATGCTCTCATTGAGGTGAGAGAAGAAAAACTTAAATGTGAATTCTCTATTCCTAGGAAATTAGAGGATGCTTGGGAACCTACCATTAAGATAAAAGTGAATGATTTTGAGTGTAATGCTTTGTGCGATCTTGGTTCTAGTGTTCCTATTATGCCAAAAAAGTTATTTGATGCTCTTGATCTTGGACCACTAAAAGAGTGTGATTTAAATGTGAATTTTCTTGATGCCACTTCGCATACACCCTTGGGTGAAATAGATGATGTTCTCATATTGGTTAATGGTAATTATGTCCCTGTTGATTTCATTGTTATGGATCTTGATTTTAAGCTTCCTTGTCCTATTGTTTTGGGAAGATCGTTTCTTAGAACTGTTGGTGCAGTTATTGATATGAGAGTTGGCAATATTAAATTTCAGTTTCCACTGAAAAAAGGGATGGAACATTTCCCTAGGAAGAGGATAAAGAAACCTTTTGATTCCATTGGTAAGCCAAAGAGTGGTTTTGAATTTGGTTCTATCGATAAAACTAGAATTTGCCCTTTCTGCCTAGCTAAAAGGCGTTAAAGAAAAGCGCTTGTGGGAGGCAACCCATTTTATTTTGGGCAAATTATCCTTTTGCCATCAGTTGTGTCGATGTGCTCAGTTTTGCCCTCAGTTGCGAAAACGTCCTCAGTTTTACCACTAGTCTGTGCGCAAGGACTTATTCCGTGAATCTTGTTGTCTCTGTCTGGTCAAGATAGTTGACTCGGGCTTGTAGCCGCTGCTTGTGCCCCCTGTCGACCGTTCCTGAGGGCAAAACTGAGCAAATGGGCACACACTGATGGCAGCCCGTCGACCGTTGCCGGCGCCGCGTTTGTGATAAATGTGGCGTATGGCGCCCCCATAGCTCACAGCGGGGAGCAAGAATCAGCGAAGCGGGGTTGGAGGCGGCCACGCGCAGAGGTGGGCGGCGAGCTAGGAACCGGGCGCAGAGGTTGGCAGCTAAGAGCCGGGCGCTGGCGACCGAGAGGGCGGCGTCGACGGGGAGCACCGCCGACGGTGGTAGGGCGCGGCCGTGTGCTACAGCTATAGGTGACGTGCGTGGACGCGGTGAGTTCCCCTTCGGCTCCGGGCGTTCGCGAATCGAGCTCCATGTCTTCTTCTAGCTCCCGCGCCACCTCGCGGATGGAGATCCCGACGCGCACGGAGATGCCGATCTTCGTCTGTCCGCGGTGCTGGATGGACGTTGGCTGGAGGATATCGCAGACACCGAGGAACAAGAATCGCCGTTCTACGTGTGCACCAGCGCGATTGGGGTAAGAATCAGGGCAATTTCACAATTTTCATGGATCAGCATCCTTGAGCAATCCATTTGATCCTTGACCCGGACGCAACGCGAGCTCCGGAAGAAGAGACGGAGGGCGGAGCACGCATTGATACAGAGGTTGCTGACGAGCTAAGGAGATTGAACCAGAAGATTAGGAAGCTCGAATATCAAGCACAAATTCCCATTTGCATTTGGGCATTTGTAGCTGGTATGTTAGTCGCAGTGGGTGTAATGTTGAAATTGTATGGAATGGCATGAATTTGGGAGGAATTTGTAGGAGGAATTTGGGAGAAATTGTATGGTAATCACACTGGCTGGGTGTAGTAGGAGTCTGTAAGCTTGAAATAAATTGTATGGTAATCGCACTGGCTGGGTGTAGTAGGAGTTTGTAAGCTTGAAATTGTATGAAAAAAGGTTGAAAGAAGGGAAAAGAAATGAGAAATTCAGAAGATTCAGTGTGGCAAATAACTCCTGTGTGACACTTTTCATTGGAATGGTGAAAAATGCGACATCGTTCGAAGAAATAGCTACTGTGCGACGTTTCTGACGGCCAAAATAGCCAGCGCACGACATGGTTGATTAATCGGTCGTAACATTGGATTGATTCCGACAGGTGGGTCATAGACTCGTGTGCTCACTTAGTTGTGCTCATAGATTTAGATTAACCAAGGACATGATTATCTATTTTTTATAAGTTGAAAAGGACGATTAATCAGAGCTCGAAAAAGAAGGCCGTGAGATATCATGGTTGGAAAAATGAAATGATTTTCAATTCTTTTATAAGTTGAAAAAGAGGATTAACCAGATGTTAGTGTCCTATATTTAGGATATAGGTCACCAATACTTGTTGATTAAACGGTCGTAACGTTGGATTGATTCCGACAGGTGGGTCATAGACTCGTGTGCTCACTTAGTTGTGCTCATAGATTTAGATTTACCGAGGGATATTCAGTTATTCTGACAGGTGGGTCCAAACTATTTTTCCCTCCCCCACCAGCACCCCCTAAACGGCCGGACACCTAACACAGTTTTTCGTTGAAATATAAAATTTTCGATACAATTTTCAATTCAAATACAAACTTCGATACAATTTTCGATTCAAATACAAACTTCGATACAATTTTCGATTCAAATACAAACTTCGATACAATTTGATATGATTCAAATATAAACTTCGATACAATTTTTTTAAATATAAATTTGGATACATGCAATCTAAGCCTTAACCCTAACCCCGGCCAGGAGCTTTGGGATCACCCCTTTTGGTCAAGTGGCCGTTTTGGGCGGGCAACGATCGCTATGTGTCAACCCATGGACGATGAGGCCGACGATGCTCACCGGCCTTGCCTTCCATGGATTGAAACCAGACTCAGAGGCTTTCCCGGTGCATTGATCAAGCTAATGCTCACTTATAAAGTGAGGTGCTCATCACCAATGCATGGATGAGTCTCTAGGCAAACAGGGTTGAAATCTCCGGCTACGTCGATATTAATGACCGACGTGGCTTGTGGAGAAACCACTGCTTGCCTAGAATCCTAAAAGCCCTAAGTCTAGCCGTTATCGATATTAACGACCGGCGCAGGCCGGAGGCGGTGTTGCCCCCTCATCGTCGGACGACTCCACGAGAGCCAGCTTGTCGTTAGTGCGGCTGGTGGTGGCGAAGATGTGGAGGCGGCGGGCATGCTCGGATTGCACGATGTAGTCCCAGTAGGGCGCCGACGCGTTGAACGGAGGCACGCGGCTCTGCTCCTCCTCCATCACTGCGCCGGCGGCGTCCGAGTCCCACATCGCCCGGATGTAGTCCAGCCTCGCCTGGCCGGTGAGGGGCGGCGCAACCGGGACGTTGTCGATGTTGACCAGCCAGCCGTCCGGCAGGCGACGGTCGGCGGGTAGAGGGAGGTAGGCGCGCATGAGCTGCCCCGCCTCCTCCACCGTCATGGGACGGCGGTCGTCCTGCAGGGATGGAGAAGGCGGAGCAGCTCGTGGTGGTTGTGTACCCGCAGCCCTAGCCGCCGCAATCCGGATCCCCTGGATCCGGCGTCGCTCGTTCGAACGTTGGCACCGGAGCAATGAAGCCGCGTCAAGGCGGCGGCGTCGCTCGTGGTCCTCCTCTGTCGGCTGGTAACCTAGCCCGCGGCGGTGCATCCTGGTTGTGCGAGTGGCGAGTGGACGGAGAGGGAGAGGGAGAGGAGCGGTGCGGTGGTGGTGTGTGTGAGGAGTGATGGGGTCGCAGCATAGAAAACAAAAAAATTTCCTACGCGGCAAGCGGAATAAAACCCAAGGATCTAGATCTACTAGATGAAGATAGCAAAGGTGAGATCCAATCTCTTACCCTTGAAGATCAACAAACGCGTTTTGTCGGTGCAGGGGTTGGCTAGTCGATCCCCGCAACTAGACTCGTCTAGTCGCGAGGAGATGTATTATCCTCGAGATCCAATCCGGTGAAGTGCAGCAACGGGCAGCACCTCCGCGGTGTCCACACGTACGGCTCGATGAAGACGTCAACTCCTTGATCCCGCAAGCGAGAGGACGTGGCCTTGATGATCTCAGCAGCACGACGGTAGTGCCGGTGACAATGACGATCTCCACGCGCAGGGCTTCGCCAAGCCAAGCAAGAGGAGAGGGAGAGGAGGAGGTGGCGCAGCACCCTAGGGTTAGGGAGGTACGGCAGCTCTTGGTGTGGAGGTGGTGGTGGCGCAGCCCTCCGGGGAGAGAGTGGTGCGGCTAGGGTTAGGTGGGAGGAGGTGGTGCGGCAGGGGACTTGAGGCGGCTGCTCCCTTAGTGTGTGCCGCACCCTCCCCACCCCCACCTTATATAGGTGGCCGGGCTAGGGTTAGGGTAGGGGCCGGCCGGCCCCCCTTGCTTGCTCCCCAAGTTGGAGTCCATCTAGGACTCCTCCTTGGGCCCCTTTCCTAAAGGGGTGGAGGCCCAACTCCTAGTCGAACTAGGAGTGGGTTCCCCCCCCCCCTTTCCTAGCCGCATTGCCCATGTGGGCCAATGGGTGGTGCGGCACACCATGTGGTGTCTGCACCCCTTTGGTCCATGTGGGCCCATACAATATGGTGGTCCCACTTCTAGAATGTTCTAGAACATTCCGGAACCTTGCGGTACCTTGTAAATAATTTCCGGAACTTTTCTGAAACCTCCGGAAACCACTTTCCATATATGAATCTTATTCTCCGGACTCCTCCGGAACCTCTCATGACGTCCGGGATCCCATCCGAGACTCCGAATCACCATTCGTTCATTTCATCATTTAATTCATCGCAAAACCTAATTTCATCCGAACGTTAAGTGTGTGACCCTACGGGTTCGAGAATGCATAGACATGATCATATCAATAATTAATAGCGGGACCGGGATTGCCATATTAATTCCTATACACTCAACGAAAACCTTTTTCTCGATTGAACCACGATGTCGGAGATTCAATTAATCTCATATACGATTCCCTTTGTCTCACGATATTTTACTTGCCCGAGATATAATCGTTGACATCCCCATGTCTAGTTTAATCTCGTTACCGGCAAGTTCTCTTTACTCGTCCATAATATAGGATCCTCGTGATTACCACCTAATCACATGTCTGCAGACTTTTGATGCTATATTACCGAGAAGGCCTGGAGATATCTTCTCCGTCACATGGAGGGACAAATCCCACTCTCGATTCATATCACCCAACAACCCACCATCGGAGATACCTGAAAGCCACCTTTATAATCACCCAGTTACGAAGTGACGTTTGATGTCCACAAAGTATTCCTCCAGTGAACGGGAGTGATATAATCTCATGGTCTAAGGAAACTATATTTGGCATATTAAAAGTGTTGACAACAAAACTTTTGTGACACGATTAATTGCAACTCTTTATTTGGGTCATGTCCATCACACCATTACTCCTAATGATATGACTCCGTTATCAAGTGACTATAACAAGTCCATAGTTAGGAAACTCTAACTATCTCTTGATCAACGAACTAGTCCTGTAGAGGCTCACTAGGGACTCCTGGTGTTTATATTCCACACATGTATTATGTTTCCATTTAATACAATTATAGCATGGATAATAAACTATTATCATAAACGTGAACATGCTTAATAAACCATTTTATTATTGCCTCTAGGGCATATTCCCAACAGTCTCCCACTTGCACTAGAGTCAATAATCCAGTTTACATTTCCTCGATCCAACACCCATGGAGTCTCACTCATGAAGTCTTAGTGCTGATCATGTTTGCTTGTGGAAGAGTTTCTGTCCGTGCTCTGTACTTTACAGCTCTTTATGTCCTTTGCAAAAATTTGTAACTGTCACCTAATTTGACATTACTTTATCATCACATGATAAACTTTCTATCATCCCATGATAAAACTCATTATCATATAATGTATATAATATGTTTGGTTATAGAGTGAGATAATCATATCCATTTATGCTATATGATGTATGATCAATCAAATGGACTTTCTCATAACATATGCATCCGGAACTCACTCAATCTTGAAACAACTTTCTCAAACCAAAATATTATATCTTATTTTAATCCTTGAATTAATCATATACTCCTATATGTTGTAGACTTAACAAATCGACAGTGTATCATGTCACTTCGATATTTCCGATCATGCTTTCACTGTGCTACTCTGATATTAAGAGATCTCCAATTTAGTTTGGCTTTATGACTTCAATCAAGTCTACCATATTCTAAATTCATCTCAATTCCATGAAAAATGACTCCTCATTTAACATGTTCTTACAATTAAGAACTTGGGTCACATATCGTTAAATACAAACACATGGTTCTTATATGTTGAGACCTATGAACAATTCATAGTGAATTCCAACATATCCTCCAACCATCAATTTTGTACTGAGTTTTCAACTCAATGTTTCACCTATATGTTACAATGAGATGAACCATTCTTCTCTTGTTTCTATTTTGAACTCCTTCAAAACTTGTTCAGGTTAAAACATCCTGACCTTAATGTTTATCAAACTTATCTATCCTCCATAGATACATTCATCTACATGAACATTTGACGTTCAAACTAACTTCATAAGTTATGCATTGGTCCATGACAACATTTACAACATTTCATTCAAACACGATGTTGTAAACTCCCACTCAAATATATACCATACACATATTAAATTGTGAAGCCACTATGGCTCCCGCTCAGAAATAATATGTTATCTTTATATTTGACCATGATTAACTAGTTCCCACTCAAACATATGTCACCACATATTTTGATTATGGAAATTAATTTCTGCTCTAACTTAATATATGTCACCACATATCTTAATTAGATCCCACTCAGTTTCTTATGCACTTTCTCGACACTTTGGACTCCTCCAAAATTTCTTAACTCTTAAGATTAACTCATATACGAAACGCCAGCACCTTGCCAGCTCTAAGTTTTATTTATTCCACACAAACTCTTTCCAAAATAAATATGTGAAACATTCTTTTCACAAAATCAAGTAACAATTACTTTGTGATTTAAACTTAATATAGAATGACTTTTAGTCACTTTCGTATTTTAAAGTTTCTATTTCTTCTTTTGTAGTTTTGCAGGTATGTCTTGTTTCTCAAACATGACAAGTAAATAACGAATATTATTTGCAACCTTTGACAAAAATTCATATTCTTGAATCTCACTGCTCTTTAGATAAGCTAAACCAAAATTCAATGATCACCATCATTAAAAACTTTTATGTGTCAAGTTTTAACCAACATAGCACTTTACATATGTGCCACTTGATACATAAACATGCAAGGTTTAAGCTTTCTAAATTTTATTCCAACAATTCTTTTATCCATGAAACCATTTCATGATAAAACCACTAAAATACACAACACAACCAAACACATTGGTCTGTTCCTTTTAGTCTCACATTGTGGAATCTCTATTCATAATCTCATATGAATATTCTACAAAACTCCATTTGCTATGGCTTTTAATTATCTCATAATTATTGAAACCACTATTTCACATAACTCATATGCGAAACGCAAATCATTAAATAGATCCTTTATTTAAAACAAAGTGTTATCAAAATAAATCTAAATGATACAAATGAACCCTTAAATTCAAATCCCTTCTTTATGACCACATAATATCAAATATAATGTGACTACAATACTTTAGGTTTATCAAAACACTTTTGAATAATCTCTAAATATTGTAATTTGTGATAACACTTGTCACAAGTCTTCATACTAAACAATAACTCAAATATTTTGTCTCTTTTGATCAAATAAAAAAGACTCAATTATCTTGTTAATTTAATATTCTTTATGAAAGGACATTGTCCGTTAATCTTGTTTTGACGTTTGATTACAACACTTGGAAATATTTAACATGCTCTCTAGTATCAACAGGAAATATGCAAAAAGGAAGAAATGCCGTATTGTCGGAAATGCAACAGGAAAGAAAAGATGTTCAGCTGGCTGGCCGGCCCCCAGACCGGCCTAGGCCGGGCTCCAGGCCGGAGCAATCTGGTGGGTGACCGGCCCCCAAACCGGCCTTGGCCGGGCTCCTGGCCGGGTGAATCTGGTGGGTGACCGGCCCCCAGACCAGCCTAGGCCGGAGTCCTGGCCGGGCTCGTCTGGTGGGTGACCGGCCCCCAGACCGGCCTTGGCCGGGCTCCAGGCCGGCGGCATCTGACGGGTGTCCGGTTCCCAGGCCGGCCTTGGCCGGGCTCCTGGCCGGCGGCGTCTGAAGGGTGGCCGGCCCACAGGCCGGCCCAGGCCGGGTCCCAGGCCGACGGCCCAATTAATTCATACATGATGATCCTTTGGCCGGCCCCCAGGCCGGCCCAGGCCGACTTCCAGACCGTCATCCCCTGCACCCAAACGGCTAGATTTTGGGGAGGGGTACTTATACCCCTCCGTCTACCTCGAGACAACCACCACGACCAAAAGAAGAACACCTCCATTGTTTGAAAGCTTCAAATCAATAGATCTCCCTCTTTAGCCACTCAATCACTTAGCCCTTTGGGGATTTGAGAGAGGAGACCTAGATCTACACTTCAACCAAACCAATTTGATTTCCCCCTTGATTTGTGAGAGGGGGCTTGCTACTCTTGGTGTTCATTGGAACCCTAAGAGGTTGTGGTCCTTCGGAGCTTTGGGAGCTACGAAGACTTTGCCGGGAGCCACCAATTGAGTTGTGGTGTGTGCCCCGGCCTTGAGCATCGAGTCTTGGCGGCTCGATGCATTTGGTGGAGACCCTCCAACTTGTGGAGTGTGCTACATCCTTGTAAAGGTTCTAGTTGTCAACCTAAATGGTAACATAGTGACAAGTGCCTCGCCACATCGGTGGTAAGTCACAACGGAGATACGGTGTGCCATATCAAGGCTACCCGGTGTTTCACTTTGGTGAACACCGCGCCGCTCCAACGGAGATTAGCTTCCATTGGGAAGTGAACTTCGGGATAAATCTTCGTGTCATCTTGTTGCTTATCTTTTCACTTACCTTTACTTGTTATCACTAGCTTACTATATCTATAACTTGTGCTAGTGAACTTTTGCTCATCATATAAGTTTGTTCACCTAGTTGCATATTCTAGAAAACTTATATTTGAGCAATATCCTTTTAAAACGAAAAAGAAGTAAAATTTGTAGTTAACCTATTCACCCCCCCCCCCCCCTCTAGTTAACCTCATCGATCCTTTCAATTGGTATCAGAGCCTCGTTTCTTTATTAAAGGCTTCACCGCCTAAAGAGGAGGATGGGGGATCCCACTCCCATGGAATTGCTTCAAAAGCAAGTCGAGTCCATGGGGGAAAGATCCGATAAGAGGATGGATAGGTTAGAGGAACTAATAATGAAACTTGCCTCTACATCTAGCAATGCAAATGATAGTCCCTCTCTAGATGAAAATGTAATCCCATATCCATTCAAAAGAAAGTGACGAACACTCATCTAAAAATGAAAACCCAAATCAATTTGGACATATTTACAACAATGCTCTTAATGTTCAACACCCACATGTGAACAATCTTGGTAATCCACCTTTAGTAGATAGGGCCCGTTTTACTAATTGTAAAGCCTCTATGAAATCTTATGTGTGTAGCTCTTCAATGCAAATATGGAGAATCATTGAGAGGGGATACTACCCGAAGGATATCAATAATTTGACCTCAAGTGAGATCATTGATGAACAACTCAATGCACATGCTATGCACATGCTCGAGAAGGCAATGGTCAATGAAGGTGTTGAGCACATCCGGTCTCTCCGAAACGCCAAGGAAGCTTGGGAGTATCTACTCGCCATGTATGATGGCAATGTGAGCATGCAACGCTCAAAGAAAACACTTCTTCAACGGCAAGTTGATCACTTCATCATGAAGGATGGAGAAGTTCCGGAGGATGTATATCGAAGAATCAAGGCTCTTGTTGTGGACATGAAGGATGTTGGATTCAAGGATTGCGATGATGATTGGTTCAAGGGAAAATTTCTTCAAACCTTGATTCCATACAATGAGAACATGGTAATGAATGTTCAAGCAAGAGCGGACTACATGGAACTAACTCCCAATGATGTTTTGGGCACCTTTGTCACCATGAATATGATGAAGAAATCCTCGGAAGATGTTCTAGCCCGTGTGAATGGAATGAAGAAAGTATCTCTTGCCTTGAAGGCAACATCCTATGATGAGGAAGAATCAAGTGATGAAGGTGGATCCACCTATGTGCCATCCGAGAAGGAAAAGAGGGTGTCACACAATGAGTGTTTGGCGCTTGCCAACCATAATTGGTGGAAGAAAGGGGATTTTAGATCAAGTGCAACGAAGAACAAGGGGAGAGAAGGCCCAAGTATGAAGAAAGCAAGAACGTGCTTCAATTGTGGAGATAGTGAACACTTCGTTGCGGATTGCCCATACAAGAATAGAGTTGAGAATAAAGGACAGCTCATCAAGAAGACCAACTTTGTTCCCAAGAACAAGAACTTCATGAAGAAGGTATCTAAAAGGGCAATGGTGACTAATGAGCAAGAATATATATCCGGAGGTGAAGAAAGTGAAGATGAAGAAGAACAAGTTGGCATGGCGGCAATGGCAATTGCGGTTATTCCCTCTTCTTTGGACTCTCTCTTTTCAACTCCGAATGACAAGCAAGGTCCTACCAAACACAAGTGCCTTATGGCCAAGGGTACATCTCCAAAGGTAACCAACTCACGAAAACCCTCAATTTCCTCTACTCCATCATTGTTGAATTGTGTTGAGGAACTTGATGATAAGAATGCTAATGATCTGTCAAACATCATGAGATCACTTGGAAGTGAAAATAAAGTTGCATTTGATGCCTTCATGACTCAACTTGGTAATGCATATGGTCTCATAGAAGAACATGAAGAAAGAATATGTGAACTTGAGGGTTTCGCTCGTGATGATGCTAATAGGATAGCGGAGCTTGAGGAAGCCCTAGATAATGCACTATGCCTTAAAGATTCTATTGAGGAAATCTCCACTTTAGATCTATCTAAAATGATGGGTGACCGTGATCATGCACTATGTAAGCTTAAGGAATTCATGGATGAAAATGATAACATTATGAATGGTCACAATGAACTACTTAAGGATTTTGAGCATCTTGAGAAAGCTCACATGGCACTCTCAAAAGAGCTCAAGGTTCTTAAGGAGTCACATGACAACTCTCAAATAAGGATGTAAATGAAAATGCTTGTGCCACTAACCCTTGTGTGTCAAAGCATCTCTCATATTGGAGAACAATAGGTTGAAGGCTCAACTTGAGAAAGGACTAGTGTCTTGCATCCAAGGAGAAAAGAACCTCAATAATCTTTTGAGAAATCAAAGGAGAGTTGTGGGTAAGGAAGGACTTGGATTTGGAGTCACATCCAAGAAGACCAATGAGAAGAAGAAACCAACTTCCTCCACTAATGCTATTGTTTTTGTGAAGGAGGGGGAGTTTGCTAATGATGAAGATGAATTTGATATCCTTGCTAAGAGCATTGCTCCTAAGAACACATCTTCTCACAACAATTTTGCGGGAAAGATATAACCCATCATATGTGCTTTTGAAATCTAATGATGGACATGTTTATGCAAAATATGTTGGAACTTCATATGGTAGTGATTATCATGCTTCTATTTGGGTTCCCAAGACCCTTGTGACTAACAAGAAAGGACCCATCAAAACATGGGTACCTAAATCGAGGACTTAACTCTTTGTAGGTATGTGCTTCCGGAGGATCATCATGGCTTATTGATAGCGGTTGCTCCGCACATATGACCGGAAGCAAAGAAGTGTTAAGTGACTTAATGCATCAACTTCTCAAGGTATCTCATGTCACGATTGGTGATGGTTCAGAACTCAAGGTATTGGGGCATGGCAAGGTGGTCATTTCTCCGGACACGTCCATTGAGAAAGTCCTCCTTGTTGAGTCCCTTGGTTATAATTTACTTTCCGTTTTGCAACTTTGCGAGTGCAACTTTACTGTTGTCTTTGGACGGTATCATGTGCTCATTCTTCACACAATTTCTCTTAAAGTAGCCTTTGTTGGATTTGTGGAAAACCGTATGTATGTAGTGGATTTCTCGAAAGAAACTACACATATTGCCACAAGTCTAATGGCTAAATCCGACGTGGGTTGGCTTTGGCATCGCCGGTTGGGCCACGTCGGTATGAGAAACTTGCAAACACTTGTGAAGGGTGAGCATGTGGAAGGACTAACAAAAGTGAATTTTTCCAAAGATCGTCCTTGCAGCTCCTGTGTTGCCGGAAAGATGCATGAGAAGAACCATCCCAAAGTAACAACAATCAATACAACGAGGCCCTTCCAACTCATTCATATGGATTTGTTTGGGCCTCCTACTTATGAAAGCCTTGGTGGCAAGAAATATTGCTTGGTAATTGTTGATGATTATACAAGATACACTTGGACTTTCTATATCAAGAAGAAGAGTGAGACTCAAAGGGAATTCATTGATTGGGCTACCCAAGTACAACGCCAATATGACACAACCATCTTGGCCATAAGAAGTGACAATGGAACCGAGTTCAAGAATTACACCATGGATGAATTCTTGAGTGATGAGGGCATTAAACACCAATATTCCGCTGCGTATACCCCTCAACAAAATGGTGTTGCGGAAAGAAAGAACCGTACACTTATTGATATGGCAAGAACTATGATGGCCGAATTCAAGTCTCCATATAATTTTTGGGCCGAAGCCATCAACACTGCTTGTCATCTAACCAACCGGCTCTATCTCCGCCCATTCACTAACAAGACTCCTTATGAACTTCTTGGTGGTAAAAAGCCCAACCTCTCTTATATTAAAGTTTTTGGTTGCAAATGTCAAGTTTACATTAAAGGTTCTAAATTGCCTAAATTTGAGCCTAGAACTTTTGAAGGCATATTTGTTGGTTACGCCAAGGATTCCCACACTTATAGAGTCTTCAACATATCCACCGGGTGTGTTGAAGAATCTATGAATGTGGTGTTCCATGAGGATAATGGCTCCCAAGTGGGGCAAGTTGATCTTGATGATGTAGGTGATGAGCCCTCCTCCATCGCCATAGGAAGAATGGGTATAGGTCCCCTTATACCCATTGAGGAACCCCTTGTGGCAACGGAGTTGGACTCTAGCTCGACGCAAGTGGAGCCCTCTACATCAACCATCGATCAAGCGGCAAACCAAGAACAAGCTCAAGATCTACAAGATGATACCAACCATCATGATAATGATCAAGATCCACCCAATGATAATGGTGGTCAAGATTTTGGTGATCTCTCACCAAGAACTCCAACCCACTCTCGGATTAATCAAAATCAAGATGAAGGAGATGATGAAGATGCACCTCCTAATGAGAGACCCTCAGATGCTCTTGCTCGTCGAGTGGCTAGCAAGGCTGTGGCATTACATCAAAAATCTCTCTATCAAAAGAACATCATTGGTGGTCTCGGAAGGAGTGTGTCCACTCGGAGGCAACTATTACTCTTTTGTGGCGTCCATGCTCATATATCACATTTTGAACCTACCAAGGTGTATGAAGCTCTTGAAGATGAAGATTGGGTTCATGCTATGCACGAAGAGCTCCATAACTTTGAGAGAAACAAAGTATGGTCCCTAGTGGAAAGACCCAAGAACCATAATGTGATTGGAACCAAATGGGTGTTCAAGAACAAGCAAGATAATCATGGACAAGTGATTCGCAACAAAGCTCGTTTGGTTGCTCAAGGCTACTCTCAAGTCGAAGGACTTGACTACGGTGAAACTTTCGCTCCGTAGCTAGACTTGAATCCATTCGTATATTGCTTGCATTTGCTTCTAGCTATAAATTCACTTTATATCAAATGGATGTTAAAAGTGCATTTCTAAATGGTCCACTTAATGAGATGGTATATGTTAAACAACCTCCGGGGTTCGAAGATCCCAAGTGTCCTAACCATGTCTACTTACTCCACAAGGCTTTGTATGGCCTCAAACAAGCCCCACGTGCTTGGTATGATCACTTAAAGGAGTTCCTAGTAGACCGTGGTTTTGCACTTGGGCCACACTCTTCACCAAGAGTGTAAATGGAGAATTCTTTGTATGCCAAGTATATGTTGATGATATTATATTTGGTTCTACTAATGTCTCTTTTGTAGAACAATTTGCTAAGCTAATGACAAGTGAATTTGAGATGTCTATGATGGGTGAGTTAAAGTTCTTCCTTGGTTTTGAAATTGAGCAATATGACGAAGGAACCTTTATTTGCCAAGCTAAATATACTCAAGACATGCTCAAGAAGTTTGATATGTCAAATGCAAGCCCATTGAGATTTCCAATGGCAACAAACGTGAATCTAACACTAGATCACGAAGGTATTCCGGTTGACCAAAAGCTTTATCGTTCTATGATTGGTTCTTTGCTTTATCTTTGTGCATCTAGACCGGATATCATGTTTAGTGTGGGTTTGTGTGCAAGATTTCAATCTAACCCTAAAGAAAGCCATATGACTGCTGTCAAAAGAATTCTTAGGTACTTGGTTGATACCCCCAATCATGGTCTTTGGTATCCTTCAAATACAAGCTTTGATCTTGTGGGGTATTCGGATGCGGATTGGGCCTGGTGACAAAGTGACTAGGAAATCAACCTCGGGTGCTTGCCAATTTCTTGGTAGGTCACTTGTGTGTTGGTCTTCGAAGAAACAAACTGCATATCCACCTCCTCCACGGAAGCCGATACATTGCCGCCGCAAGTTGTTGTTCACAATTATTATGGATGAGACAATGTCTTGAGGATTTCGGAATTAAGAAAAAGACATTGCCTCTTTTATGTGATAATGAAAGTGCTATAAGAATTGCTCACAATCCCGTGCTCCATGGCAAGACAAAGCATATTGAAATACGGTATCATTTTATCCGTGATCATGTGGCCAATGGAGATATCTCTCTTTCATATATCAACACCAAAGATCAACTCGCCGATATATTCACAAAACCACTTGACGAGAAGAGATTCAAGGAATTGAGGGGAGAAATCAATGTGGTGTGTGCAAGCAACTTTGTTTGATTAAGAATCTTGGATACACACCTCTACTAGAGTTTTATTTGAATTCTAGATGTAGGCATGGATTTAGGGGGAGTGTTGTCCCAATCTATTGGACTCTCCCTCCCCCCATTATGCAAATAGCAATGCTTTTCATTGATGTCTCAAGAATATTCACATATGAGCTTAAATGATGAGTTTTGGTTATGCACCCAAGATATATCTTCGCGGTGGCATGCCATACACTCATATATGGTGGCCTAGGCCACCGACCTTTTCTCAAATACATTCATATTTCTCATTTGCCAGTTTCTTTGTATCACACTCAATACTTCTTATTTCGAATTTCTATTTTGCGTGGAGTTTACATCATGTTTTGCATCTCCCCCGGATCACTCAATGGTTGCTCTATGGTATTTCTAATGATACAAAGTGCTCGGAAGTCAAGAAAATCAAAACAAGCAAAGATGGATGAAGTCGGAGAAAACTGTGCCGTCCTGGGTGTGGGCCGGCCTCTGACCCGGCCCAGGCCGGCTCCCAGGCCGGCTCGCTCGGGTGCAGACCCGGCCTCCCGCCCGGCCCTGGCCGGCTCCCAGGCCGGCTCGCTCGGGTACTGACCCGGCCTCCCGCCCGGCCTTGGCCGGTTCCCAGGCCGGCTGGCTCGGATTACCCGCCCGGCCTCACGCCCGGCCCCGGCCGGTTTCCAGGCCGGCGCGCCTGGGAACTTAACCGCACGGGGGGAGTTCGACCTAGGCTCAGTTCACTTCTTCCCCTCCACGCCTCTATCCTCCATGGCTGCCCTCTTCCCCACACTCAAGATCCTCCTACCTTCCCCTCAGTGTGAACCACAACCCACTCCTTGTCCTCCACAAATCGGTGAGAGAATCACCCGATCTCTCATCCTATCCACATATTTTCCCCGGTTGTGTGCCGATTTGAGGTGGATCTTCTCCTTTGATTGGTGTGTTCTTGAGGTTCCCCTCTAAGATTTGAGATGGACAATTGGGTGATGATTGGGAGGAGTTCCCACAGTCAAGCAAGGCCGGAGCCAAGGGAAGCAAGACGTTCGATGGGCTGATGATATGTTGATGATATGATGCTCAATCCTCCATGCCCAAGACCAAGAGACTCAAGAAGGCCGCGGTCAGAAAGGCAAGTCCCAAGCAAGCTCCCAAGCCAACGGGAAATCCTCCGCCTCCGCCTCTTCGTGAACCCTGATGAACCGGTACGTGCTACTTGGATCAAAGTGCCTACTCTCGAGTTGAGCAAGACCGCTTGGTTTTCAACCCCTATGCATTTGGCCATAGCACCTGTCCGGATGACCCTAGATTCTATTGCAAGATGCATCAGCAAATATATCATCATGCATTAATAAGAAAAAGAACAAGCATGTGCCCACCTCTTATTTCAGTCTTGAGCATACTAGGGAGGTATGGCCAGATGTGATGGAGCTTATGGATTACCATCAAATCTCTAAGCTCATGACAGTTAGCACTCCGTATTCCCCTGAGTTACTCAAACAATTCTATGCCACTGTTCATTTCTCCACCGTACCAAAGAGAACTATGACTTGGATGATGTCACACTACTGTATGCACAGGCTACTCTTGGCAGAGTTTGGGGAATTATTTCAGCTTGAGGAACTTCCCTTTGCACCATGCTATAGTCGTCTTCATTGCTCAAAAGTTATGCAGGCTGAGATAGGGCTTCGTCATTGCTATCCACCGGGGATAGGGCTCCGTGGAAAGATTCCCAAGATTTCTTGGATGTATCATTACTGGAGAGTTGTTCATGGCATCCTGAGAAACAATCTCAATTGCAAATATGGAGAAAAGGGTGAAGTTCGCCAGCGGATGATCAACCTTCTAAACCAGATTGTTCCTCTCTACATGAGAAAGAAGCAAATTGATATTCTTGACTACATGTGGCAAGAGATGCGCTTGGTGGTTCTTAGGAACAAGGTTCCCATTTATGGTCCTTATCTGCAGACTCTTTTCAACACCAAGTTAAGCCCTGATGTGATTGAGTCATATGATATGTATGTGCCTTCCTCTTATTGCTATACCTGCTCCTCCTCCAGATGCACCTGTCTATGTTCCTCCATATCGTGGTCAGAATGATGAAGATGCGGATGGTGAGGCTCCTATGAAGCAAAATGTTATAATCAAAGCACTCAAGAAGATGAACTGCTTCTTTGCTCTAGAAGAGGAAATCTGACTACAAGACCTATGCCAAGCAAGAAGAGCTACAATCGCAATCAGCGTGCTATTATGACTCAGCTTAACCTTCCTGTTGGTCCTGAAAGCTCAGCTGAAGTTTCGGAGGGCACCTATATGGCACAGAATGAGTACACCTTCTGGTTTGGCGATGACGCCTCTTCTCTTGCTCCATATTGGCAAGGGGACCCTGGTCAGTCTAGCTCCGGTCCAGCTGCACATGATGATGAGTATGACGTTCAGGATGAAGAGGAGGATGATGATGAAGAGTGATCATGGTTCTCACTGCTATTTCTCCCTTTTTGGTGTCTTGATGCCAAAGGGGGAGAGATTATTATCCGGGGATTTGCATTACATTTGCGTTTTCATCGTTGCATGTTTCCTTCTCATTTGCATGTTTCTTAAGTGAACTCTATTTGTGAACTCTATTTGTTATGTCTCCGGAACTTATTGTAAGGATATCTTGGACCTCCGATATTTATTTGTAAGGATAATCTTGGACCTCCGTTATGTTATTGTAAGGATTTCCTCCGTTTACTATCTATTCTTGGAGTCCATTGCAAGTGATATTATTCCAAGATATTTCTATATGAAGTCCAAGGTGAGAAAAGTGCTCTTCTCATATGAGGACTATGGTGAGAACTATCGTATGCCCTTATATGCTATCTATCACTTGTTCTCACTTGCTCACATAGTATATATATGTCTATCTATCACTTGTTCTCACTTGAGCAATTTTTAGTTGAATACCTTGTTGGCTTGTAAGCTCTAGGGGGAGCTTCACTCAAAAATTTAGACATGCTTAAATGAGACTTATTTTGCAAATCTTTGTGTTGTCATCAAACATCAAAAAGGGGGAGATTGAAAGGACATTGTCCGTTAATCTTGTTTTGACGTTTGATTACAACACTTGGAAGTATTTAACATACTCTCTAGTATCAACAGGAAATATGCAAAAAGGAAGAAATGCCGTATTGTCGGAAATGGAACAGGAAGGAAAAGATGTTCAGCAGGCTGGCCGGCCCCCAGACCGGCCTAGGCCGGGCTCCAGGCCGGAGCAATCTGGTGGGTGACCGGCCCCCAAACCGGCCTTGGCCGGGCTCCTGGCCGGGTGTGTCTGGTGGGTGACCGCCCCCAGACCGGCCTAGGCCGGAGTCCTGGCCGGGCGCGTCTGGTGGGTGACCGGCCCCAGACCGGCCTTGGCCGGCTCCAGCCGGCGGCGTCTGACGGATGTCCGGTTCCCAGGCCGGCCTTGGCCGGGCTCCTGGCCGGCGGCGTCTGAAGGGTGGCCGGCCCACAGGCCGGCCCAGGCCGGGCCGGCGGCCCAGTTTGTTCATACATGATGATCCTTTGGCCGGCCCCCAGGCCGGCCAGGCGACTTCCAGACCGTCATCCCCTGCACCCAACGGCTAGATTTGGGGAGGGGTACTTATACCCCTCCGTCTACCTCGAGACAACTACCACGACCAAAAGAAGAATACCTCCATTGTTTGAAAGCTTAAAATCAATAGATCTCCCTCTCTAGCCACTCAATCACTTAGCCCTTTGGGGATTTGAGAGAGGAGACCTAGATCTACACTTCAACCAAACCAATTTGATTTCCCCCTTGATTTGTGAGAGGGGGCTTGCTACTCTTGGTGTTCATTGGAACCCTAAGAGGTTGTGGTCCTTCGGAGCTTTGGGAGCTACGAAGACTTTGCCGGAGCCACCAATTGAGTTGTGGTGTGTGCCCCGGCCTTGAGCATCGAGTCTTGGCGGCTCGGTGCATTTGGTGGAGACCCTCCAACTTGTGGAGTGTGCTTCATCCTTGTAAAGGTTCTAGTTGTCAACCTCAACGGCAACATAGTGACAAGTGCCTCGCCACATCGGTGGTAAGTCACAACGGAGATACGGTGTGCCATATCAAGGCTACCCGGTGTTTCACTTTGGTGAACACCGCGCCGCTCCAACGGAGATTAGCTTCCATTGGGAAGTGAACTTCGGGATAAATCTTCGTGTCATCTTGTTGCTTATCTTTTCACTTACCTTACTTGTTATCACTAGCTTACTATATCTATACTTGTGCTAGTGAACTTTTGCTCATCATATAAGTTTTTTCACCTAGTTGCATATTCTAGAAAACTTATATTTGAGCAATATCCTTTTAAAACGAAAAAGAAGTAAAATTTGTAGTTAACCTATTCACCCCCCCCCTCTAGTTAACCTTATCGATCCTTCACTTTACTTCCATGGTCTCATCATGACATGAATAAGTACTCCTATTTACTCCTTCACGATGAAGAACATAAAATAACAATGTCTCTTATTCACTGAAAAATACAACCAACACTTGTGTTTACTTCTGCTCTTCATGGCATTTTCAGAAAATGGCATTTTTAATCATACTACTCGATGATGTGCATCCAATGCCCCTCAACACTATAGTACAATTAAAACAAAAACATTATCAAGTATTGGACATTTTTAGCATGCTTCGTTTTTATAAGTGTTTAACTAATTATCATTTAAAACAAAGGACAATAATCTCATAATCGAAACGTGATCTCCAAAAAGGATTACTCATGAAAACAGAACAACCACTTGTCTTTAACATGAATTACCGTCTCTCAAACCGAGACACACTAATTTAAGATCACACTTAATTCGATTACAAAACTCATTCAAATCCTCTAATTTAAAACGATAAATGTAGAAGTGAAATGACGCCAGCATCAATTCCTTGATTGCCACCTTCCCGCGAAATCCACTCAGTCCCTCCATGCACTTCTCAAACGGCGGGCCCTGTTTTCACAAAACAGCACAAGTATCAAATACTTAGCTCACCACAAGTGTAAATGGGACATTTAAACATTTATAACTAGTATATCAAAATATACCTTCTGCATTGACTACTTCTCTGCTATGGGTTCCACTTTAACATGACGCAGCTGGGAAATAAACTCACAGAAAGTGATCGAATCCCTTCCCATGACACATAGTCCCTGACATAATTCTTATAGCTAGGGGGGGAAGCGAGCGCAACACCCCATCTATTGCCATCTCGTCAGTTATCTCATGGTTCCAAACATCCACCATAGTAAAATACAGCCGGTGCATCTTCCTCAGGTGTTGTTCCAAGCAAGTGTTTTCTTCCATCTTAGTTGAAAGAAATCATCCAAGCATTCAAACCTTGCAACTATAACTTGTGCTATGAACCTTCTTTTCAGCTCATCGACATCTCCATTGCGCTCAAGTTTCCAAATTGTCTACCAAGGTTAGAATCCATGAAGGTGCACATCAGCCACTCGACTTTCAAGTAGGTGGTCTTTTGATCGTACCACTCCATGTACCCTTCATAGTCAGCGTACACATCAGGGCATTTTCTAAAGGTTCATCTATCACGTAGAGCTCGCCATTGGTGTGTAGGACTTCTCTCAGACGCATGTACCACTCAGCAAAGTTTGACCCATCGCGACGCAGGCTCCCAGCAAGAAACATACTACTGTAGTGGCCCATGATCTACAAGGATTTTGCAAAGACATCTTTAGGACTCTTGTTTGTATAATTTTAGTTCAACTTAATCAATTAATATATGAACTCCCACTAAACTCAACATCTCTCTGGTTGATTAGTGACACACGATCCAAATCCACTACACCACAACCGATCATCACGTGAGATGATGTAGCTTCAATAGTGAACAACCTCAGTGTTGATCATATCATTCATATGACTCGTGTTTAACCTTTCGGTTCGTGTTCCCGAGGCCATGTTGTACATGCTAGGCTCGTCAAGACAACCGTAGTATTTTCGCATGTGTAAACTGGCTTACACTCGTTGTCTGTGAACATTGAATCATCCCACCCGATCATCACGTGATGCTTGAAACGACGAACTTTCGCAACGGTTGCATACTAGGGGAGAACACTTAATTATCTTGATATTAACATAGAGATCACCTTATCATGCTGCCGTCGTGATCACATCTAAGGCATAACAATAAGGTGCATAAAAGGGATTAACATCAATGCAATTCAAATTGTGATATGATATGGCCTTTCTTCTTATGCTTTTGATCTCCATCTTCAAAGCACCGGTAAGATCTCCATCCCGGCATGATCTCCATCATTGTGGCGCCATCCACCATGGTTGTCCACCACTATTGCAACTACAACTAATGCTACTCTTAGCAATAAAGTAAAGCAATTACATGGTGATTCAACTCGCAGGTCACATAAAAATAGACAACCCATATGGCTCCTGCCGGTTGCCGTACTCGTCGACATGCAAGTCGCGAAATATTACAACATGATCATTGCATACATTATCACAAATCACATTGGCCATATCACATCACAGACCCCCTCTGCAAAAACAAGTTAGACGTCCT